>JAHDVE020002068.1:0-24867 GCA_022606495.2 Halesus radiatus
TTTGGCAGCTTGTCAAACAAGAAGCTATCATGGACTGTACTGCCATCTGCGTAACAATGGATTGCAACAAAAACAATGTCGGAGACGGAACCGATCCTTGTGGGACGCCAGCATTTATAGAATGCGAGGAAGAGATGAAACCATCAGCAACCGTCTGAATCGATCTCTCCCTCAGAAAGTTGGCAATCCACGTACACAAGGTACCGGCAAGTCCGTAAGAAGGCAGTTTGTTGACAAGTCGTCGGTGCCAAACCTGGTCAAAGGCCTTAGAAATGTCCAGTGAGACCGTTTGAATCTCACCATAACGTTAAATACGCGAGAAGATCACCGCATGAGCGGTTCCGCTGGAATCCGTACTGACGGTCGTTAATAATTTTCTTCTTCTCGAGGTATGTGAGCAGTTTGTCGTTGATCATACGTTCCATCACCTTGGACAGAACTTATGTCATCGCTATAGGGCGGTAGTTGGCCGTGTTGGAGCGGTCACCTTTCTTAGGTATAGGATGAATGACCGCTTTTTTCCAACCAGAGGGCACAGAGTCACATTTCAAAGAAACTGGCGTAGGTTCAAAGCCGTGGTTCAGTCGACAATGCTCCGAAGCAGTTCGACGAAAAAACGCGGCTTACCGAGCCTACAACACATCTCGAACGTCAGAAAACAGATCAGCATATAACAAATTGGCAAAGGAAAGTAAGAGAATCATCAATAGGTCAAAATTTGACCACGACCTACAGATCAGCAAAAAGCTAGTTGCCTGCCCGCATGGCAGCAGAGCGTTCTGGTCGCTAGCGGGCTCCATAGGTCGCAATTTCTGCAAATCCAGTCTGCCGCCTCTTACCAGACCTGACGGTTCACTAGCAAACACTGCTACCGAAAAGGCCAACCTTTTAGGGAAAATGTTTGCAGAAAACTCAGCCCTCGATGACCGGGGTGCCATCCTGCCGTCGGTTCCTCACTGCGGCTTCTATATGAAAAAGCTGAGGATACGGCATCGGGATGTACTCCCTGTCTTACGGGGCTCGATGTTAATAAAGCTAGTGGGCCTGACGGAATACCTGCCCTGGTATTGCAGAGGTGTGCTGCAGAAATCGCTCCAGTTTTAACAAAGCTCTTTAAAATGTCCCTAAAATGTGGCTCTGTGCCCTCTGGTTGGAAAAAAGCGGCCATTCATCCTATACCTAAGAAAGGTGACCGCTCCAACCCGGCCAACTACCGCCCCATAGCGATCACATCAGTTCTGTCCAAGGTGATGGAACGTGTGATCAACGACAAACTGCTTACATACCTCGAGAAGAACAAAATCACTAACGACGGCCAGTACGGATTCCGGCGGAACCGCTCGTGCGGTGATCTTCTCGCGTATGTGACGCATGTTTGGGGATGGTGCCTGGAACGTTATGGTGAGATTCAAACGGTCTCACTGGACATTTCTAAGGCCTTTGACCGGGTTTGGCACCGAGGACTTGTCAACAAACTGCCTTCTTACGGACTTCCCGCTTCCTTGTGTACGTGGATTGCCGACTTTTTGAGGGAGAGATCGATTCAGACGGTTGCTGATGGTTTCATCTCTTCCTCGCATTCAATAAATGCTGGCGTCCCACAAGGATCGGTTCTGTTTCCGACATTGTTTTTGTTGCACATCAATGACCTCTTGACATGTGCACCAATCCATTGTTACGCGGATGACAGTACAGTCCATGATTGCTTTTGTTTGACAAGCCCCCAAAGGGCACACAAACTCCAACGGCTCGGAGGGCTTTGAAACAGAGAATGGACGGTTACCTTGATAGGGTCTCCTCTTGGGGTAAGAATAACCTCGTCGAATTTAATGTTTCAAAGACCCAATCATGTCTGATTACGTCTAAAAGGGATCGAAATGACAATTTAGTCTCCTTTAATGGAAGCAATCTTCCCAACAAGCCCTCCATTGATATGCTTGGTGTAACCTTAAGTGATCAGCTCAGGTATGGGGGCTCCATCGAAACCCGAGTAAAGTTAGCCTCTCAGAAGTTGGGCGTATTGTACAGAGCCCGCAGATACTTTAATAGTACACAACTGCTGACCCTGTACAAATCGCAAGTTCGCCCCATTGTAGAATTTGGCAGCCACCTCTGGTCGGGAGTCCCAAAATATCTGAAAAAAAACCTTGACTCTGTGCAGAAACGGCGGTCCGTTTGATAGATTCGCCTATCTTAACAAATGGGTTGCAATCTTTGGAGCACAGACTTCGGGTGGGAATGCTGTCCTTGTTCTACCGGTATTTTAATGGAAGATGCTCCGAGGAACTAGCATCATTGATCCCTTCGGCACCGGTGCATAGTCGGGAAACACGCCAAACGCGCGCCCAACATTTGCACACGGTTGACATTTGTCACATGAGAACGGTCGCTTCTACGATTCATTCTTGTGTTCAACAGCTCGGCTATGGAATGAACTACCGGCCTCTGTGTTTCCTCCATCCTATAACATGGGTCTCTTTCAAGACCCAAGTTCACTCCTTCCTATCCTTCTAAAGATCCTCCACACAGCATCCCCAAAGATGATATAGGCTCCCTTGAGGGAAATTATTTCCTCCCTTTGGTCTCCTCCTGTGTGGAGTTACTGTAAAAAAAAAAAAAATTTCAGGGACATTATAAAGAGCTTTGTCAAAAGTGGAGCAATTTCTTCAGCACACCTCTGCAATACCAGAGCAGGTATTCCGTCAGGCCCACTAGCTTTATTAACATCGAGCCCCCGTAAGACATGGAGTACATCCCGATGCTTTTTCATATAGAAACCGCAGTGAGGAACCGACATCGGGATGGCACCCTGATCATCTCGAGGGCCGAGTTTTCCACGAACATTTTCCCTAAAGGTTGGCCTTTTCGGTGGCGGTGTTTGTTAGTGAACCGTCGAGTCTGGTAAGTGGCGGTAGACTGGATTTTGCAGAAATTGCGACCGCTAGTGACCAGATCGCTCTGCTGCCATGCGGGTAGGCAGCTAGCTTTTTGCTGGTCGGTAACTACAAGCATAAGAATATAGCACAGATAATTTAAAAAGGTAACTATTAAATTTGGCATTAGGTCGTACAATGACATCAGAGAGTATATAAAGAATACAAGTTCATGAAAGATATGAAAGTAAGAGATATGCGTACATATAAAATAAATAAGTAGACTTAAGTTAAATTAATATTGTTTGATACGATATGATAGTATAGCCTTCTTGTATACCTTTTGTGCAGTTAAATAGATCCGCCACATCTGCGTATCTATTACTAACTTCATGTAATCTAGGTACAAGCGAGTGTTTGTAATGCTCAGTCCTGGTGTTGTTACATTTGGACAGGATTTTGGAACGAGTAGCTCTGGTAGGTATATGAAATTGAATGAGGTTAATTAAATCAGGGCTGTGTCTATACTACCAGTTCCAATTTTGAACATAAATATCAAGTCGGAAATAATTCTTCCATCTGAGAGATTGCCATATTAATCACATTTTGTACTTCAATAATAAGAAATATCTACAATTAAATGCCGAGCTATAAGTATCAAGACAAAGGCGTGAGTGTATCGCCCCACCCTAATGTACGCTCACCAAATTTGGGTGATGAACGAGAGACTGATGAATAATACCCGAATAGTGTAACAGGAAGAATACGAGATGAGATGTTAACTGCGGACGGGAGAGACAGAAGTTTCCCTCAGGGCCAGTGGAGGTTTTTGGCCTATCTCATTTCGAGAAAAAAAAATTCCTTCGGTATAAAAAAAAATACTGTATTGATATATTTTTCTCTATTTCGGAATTTCATCATTTCACTGTACCAGAAATTAGCAACCTAGCAACAAGAAACAATTTGATGATTCATTAAAATGTCGTGGCTGTAGTTTAAAAATACGAAAAACACAATTTACGTAAGGAACTTTACTCTTATTTGTTTTTTTTAAATGTAAAAACGTATCATTTTCACTTATTTAATTATTTTAATAACCACTTAAAGCACCATCATCACGGAAAAAAATCTTGATTTTTGCAAAATATTATTCCGTTCAAATCACAGTCCCCTCGATTCCGACGGATTGCAAGCTCGGCACGGGTTCCCGCCGTTGCGCTACAAGAACGACATTGTTTGAACTATTTCTTACGACAGAAAGCCCCATAGTCGCATATATGGAATTCATTTCAGATTCGCTCTCGGGTAGTATTACCTATATGAACGGGTGGATTTTTTGCAACGAATTCGAATAGCGCGCTCGTTACAGTGTAGTAAAATTATTATATGTTTGTTTTATTTTCTTGTATTTTGTATGGGAGTTCACTGCATAACCAAAACTCCCACTGCTCGGGGCCTAGATCCTCTGGGCGGCAAAATTATTAACCCATCGAGAGGTAAGTATCGCACTGCACAGTAAACTAACTACTGTTCTATCCGCTGTACAGATTATTCCAAGAAGTTGAGTTTGCTCCGTACACAAGGATATATCCACAACACTCTTATACCAGTTTATCTATGAATGTGTTAATGTTTGTTGCGTAGATCTGGAGATCGAAGCGGACGCGTCAAGCCTGGCGCCCGAGCCGGCGCTGTACGAGACGGCGTACGTGACGTCGCACAAGCAGGCCTGTCGGGCTGGCGCCTTCAGCAACGACGGCCAGCTCGTGGCCACCGGCAGCGTGGACGCCAGCATCAAGGTGAGAGACACCTCCAGCCACCGCGGAGCTAATGCACATCGAGGGAAGGGCTGTAGGGGGGGATTTATTAATGACAAGGGAAAAACGTCTCGGTAGCTCATTCCACATACGAGCGGACTTGCGCATAAACGGGTTGGAGAAACGACCCGTTCTCATGAATGGGTGTTTCGTTTCGCTGATGGATGTTGTTACAGAGAATCAATGCTGCCGGCTCCTTCGAGTAGGCTCCATTGCGTTTGTACCTTAAAGATGCCAGTCAGTCTATTGTCAATAATGGATTTTTCATCAGATAAACTGCCCTTTTTGCCACAGAATCTAGAAGGTTTATCAAGTATTTGTAGCTGCAGCCCAGTGGTAGCTCCCAAATTTCACTGTGGGACCTATTTGAGATTTGTGTAGGTTTAGCGGCTGGTTACTATAATTAACAATTAAAAAATTTATTTTACTAAATTTAACGTATTATATTGTAAGTTTGCGATCTTTGTTCAATTGGTCGACCCAGACAAAGCTGGGGAAAGTGACTCCTGCAGCTGTACGAAGACACGCGAGGCCTGCAATGGACATGAGCCGCTGAAGTAGTGCAGAACAGGGATTCCTGGAGACGCCTTGACGAAGCGATGGGTCCCCAATCCGAATAGGACTAGGAGAAGACTGCCATATTGTCACATTATTTAAAAAAAAATTGATTGTATTGTTTAGATTTTGGACGTGGAACGCATGCTGGCCAAGTCTGCGCCGGATGAGATGGATCCTGGCAGAGAGACTCAGGCCCATCCCGTCATTAGGACTCTGTGAGTAATATGCATGATCCAAAAATTTATTATAATTTTTATTGATAGGCTGTTTTACATAGTTCTCGCAAGCACTCAAACACCGTGGCGTATCAATAATAAATAATATGACAGAAAACAAATAATTTCTCTAAATACATGAAGTTATTCCGGTTCCATTTACAAAAACATCATTTTGCAAAAAAAAAAAAAGTTTGTAATTACGAAATTACTCAGCTGGCATACGTGGAAAAAGCTCAGGTTTTTAGCGAGTCCTATTACATTGTATTTAATCATCTCCTCAGGTATTTGGGCCTTGTATTCCCACTGAGACAGGACATTGGCAGTGTAGATTATTGCATTTATTCATCATTTCCTACAGATATCAGTGTTTGTTTTCCATCCACAATAGCTGCATGTGTCAGTGACCTGTTAATAGTCCCACTAGCTTCCGCAATGAGTTTCTATCCAAATCATAGATGAATGGATCTTTTTTCATCCTGTTCACATTTCCTACAGCTATAAGAATGCATTTGCTTCCCGCACCGTTCGCTCAATAGATCACAGGATCTTGCTAAGGACACTAGAACGCCTAGGCATAGTAGGCAAATCTCTAAAACCATCATGCAGCTTCCTTGCCGACAGACTTACTTTCGGTTTTGATTGTCAAAGTTCAAGCAGTATAGAAATGTTTTCTTGTGGGGCACCACAGGGCTCTCATCTTGAGCCATTACTATTTTTGATTCGTGTAATAGGAAATAAATAATATACGAGTATGTACCTACTTCAACTTTGCTATCATTCGTTTGGATCATTTATGAACCGAATTTCTGATAACTACCTGACTCCCTCAGTTAAGCATTGTCTGGTTCTTTTGGACGTCTTGCGTGTGCATTACATACATTCTGGAAGAGCTCGGCATCCACAATAGGCCATCACAAATATTTAGGTCACGTTGCTCGCCGTACCGAGAACTCCAACCTAGGGAAATTCATGGTCACTCGAAAAGTGCTAGATCACCTAGGCGTTGGAGCGGTTAAATATCGCAGGTGTCCACGGCTCAGTGCTGAGGAAACAACTAAAGAAGTGTCTGCATATTTTGTTCTTACGCTCTGTTACTGCTACGCACTGAATAATGTGTATTTGATTTTGGACAACAGTAAGATGTTTCTTGTTTGACGGGCAGGTACGACCACACGGACGAGGTGACCTGCCTGGACTTCCACCCCAAGGAGCAGATCCTGGTCAGCGGCTCCAAGGACAACACCATCAAGCTCTTTGACATCACCAAGGCCTCGGCCAAGAAGGCCTACAGGACCATCACGGTAACAAGGCCACTGATCAGCTCAATCAATCTAACATCATTTTTTGAAGAAAGTCACATGTAGGCACAGTTCAAAAGTTTTTTCAAGGGTCCGGAAAAAAAACTTCTTATATGGGATAAATTGGGCCAGTTTTCAAATTCAGTCTTTAAGGGACCAAAAAACCAAACTTTTCAAGTGAGTTTCACTGTATACACATAATACAGAAACATTGGGGGTGGGTTCCCAATCATCCAGTTTCAAATGGAGTGGAATCTAGATTATGGCTGCCATGCCGCCTCTACCACAAAATAATGTAGTTCAGCTTTCATATTGACCGATCCATTTTGCAGACAGGATCAACAGTGCTAATAATTTGTCATTTCAGGATTCTGAACCTGTGAAGTGCGTGTCGTTCCATCCGCTGGGCAACTACATCATCGCGGCCACTACACATCCCGTGATACGAATGTATGATGTCACCACCGGCTGTTGCTTCGTCTGTCCCAACCCGCGTCACCAGCACACCAAGCAGGTCAACTCAATCAAGTGAGTCGCGGCGTTTGTACGCATCTCTAATCTTACTCTCTCATTCCTGATAATAACTACATGATTTACTCATTTGTCTGTTTAATGAAGGTTCTCCAGTAACGGTCGCCTGTTTGCCAGCGCCGGAGCGGATGGGCACATCAAGCTGTGGGATGGCGTGTCCAACCGCTGCATCAACACTTTCATGGCGGCTCACGACGGCGCCGAGGTCTCCTCCATTTGCTTCACGCGCAACAACAAGGTGGGTGGGTGTTACTCGGGTGCAAGGTTTCGCTATTTGCCATGCTTGGTATTCTTCTTAGTTAAATAGCAGATGTTCAGTATTCTTTTTGGCTAATTACCAGATTTTCAGTATTCTTCTTGGTTAAATACTGGATGTTCGGCATACTTGGACAGCTACCGGACGTCCAGTGTACCTTTTGCGTGGATATTCTTGACTGTATATCACATATCCAGGATACTATTTGATTTACGTGGATATTCTTGGCTAAACATCAGATATCCAGGAAAACTATTTGATTTGCATTGATATTCTCGACTGTATATCAGATATCCAGGATACTATTTGATTTGCGTGGATATTCTTGACTGAATATCAGATATCTAGGATACTATTTGATTTGCGTGGATATTCTTGACTGAATATCAGATATCTAGGATACTATTTGATTTGCGTGGATATTCTTGGCTAAATATCAGATATCCAGGATACTAATTTATTTGCCTGGATATTCTTGACTGAATATCAAATATCCAGGATACTATTTGATTTACGTGGATTTTCTTGACTGAATATCAGATATCCAGGATATCATTTGATTTCCGTGGATATTCTTGACTGAATATCAGATTTTCAGGATACTATTTGATTTGCATGGATATTCTTGACTGAATATCAGATTTTCAGGATACTATTTGATTTGCGTGGATATTTTTGTCTGAATATCAGATATCCAGGATACTTTTTTATTTGCCTGATTACTGGTTATCCTACATATCGGATGTCCATCATGCTTTTTTAATAGATCTCCAGTATATGTTATTTTATCTAAATACCAGATACGGTGGGAGGCCAAATATTATCCATGATGCTTTTTGCCTAGATGCCGAATATTTAACATACTTCTTTGCTGAATACCAAATACAATTGGGTATAAAGTGACCTTGACAAAAACAGCGCTGTATAAATTGAATACCAGATTCAACACACGTGGTATAAAGTCATTAAAAGTAGGGAAATTTTTTTAAAAACTAATCCGAAAACCTAATCTAACCTAATCTAACCTAATTAATAATCTCTATTTAGTTGTTTGTCTGTGTGTCCACGATTTTCTCGAAAATTACTCCACCGGTTTCGCTAAAAATAGCACAGTTTGTTCTTATTAGTGCCGGGAAGGTTTGGAGAGTAGTTTGAATGAAATCCAATATGTAAAACTATTGCTATAACGTTTAAAATTAGTATGAAAAACATTGAACCCGCCATGTTGTATTGAGGTTAGGCCATAGATATACCACTTTGGCGAACCACAGATTACATATTCAAAAGAAGGTTTGTTTGGGTAGAATATTTTCAAAATGGAAAACACAAGTAGGCACCTACTTTATTATTTAGATAGACATATTTTGAAAATATAAATGTTCGGAATGAAATAAAATTTTCAAATGAATGTTTCTTTATTTAGAGATAGTAATAGTCGTCACAAGGCATTATTTTTGCTGTCAAATCAATTATGGCACCCAAACGACACGCAAGAACTCACAACTTCATGACTTAATTCCAAAAAAATAAGTAATCCTTAGCAAGGCCGGGTACACGTCAGCTAGTTAATAATATTTTGAAAAAAATATTGAAAAAAAGAAGATTAATTAGGTTGTCGGGCTAGTTTTTTTTTTGCAATTTCAATGATTTTATATCACAGTTAAATAGTGTGCCAATTCATGTGTGTTGAATTGTCATCTATCCAATTACATTTACATATTACAAAACATACAGATTATATTTACATGCATGTAATATAAAAAGTGCTGCATAATATTTAGTTTGATGTTTTGGAAAAAAATTGTGTACCTTTTGTTTTGATCCAGACCGAAACGTTTTGTTCGAGATAGGCCTGAAGTTGAATGGCATAGTGCTTAGAGTGTCTTTATATTTGATGTGTTGGATTTTTTTTAGTATCTGCTGTCATCAGGAAAGGACTCCATGATAAAGCTGTGGGAACTGACCACCAGTCGCTGCCTCATCGCCTACACGGGGGCTGGAACCACTGGTAAGTCCATCTTCAACTTATCCACGGGGAGGAAACACAGAGGCCGGCAAATCATTCCGCAGTCGAGCTGTCGTAAAGGCCCGTTCTCATGTGACAATTGTCAACTGTGTATAAATGCTGTGTAACATTTGCACACGGTTGACATTTGTCACATGAGAACGGGTCGCTTCTACGACTCGTTCTTGTGTTCAACAGCTCGGCTGTGGAATGATTTGTCGGCCTCTGTGTTTCCTCCATCCTATAACATGGGTCTCTTCAAGACCCAAGTTCACTCCTTCCTATCCTCTAAAAGATCCTCCACACAGCATCCCCAAAGATGATATAGGCCTTGAGGGAAATTATTTCCTCCTTGGTCTCCTGTGTGGAGTTACTGTAAAAAAAAAAAAAATGCTGGGCGTGTTTCCCGACTGTGCACCGGTGATGCTAGTTCCTCGGAGTATCTTGCATCGAAATAACAGTAGAACAAGGACGGCATTTCTCTCTGACGCCCGCGCTCTAACGATTGCAATCCATTTGTTAACCCTTTAAGTGCCACCGAACGATATATTGTTCTGATACATTATTGTATTTATCAATTATATTTTTTTACTGTTTTATCTCAAGTAAAAAAAAAACAATTGATAGATATATATGTAGAAACACGTTCACAACGATAAATTAAAATAAAAGTAATCAAAATAAAAACAATATATATGGATTATCGACACTTCTCCAGAATTTAAAAAACATACAAGTGGCACATAAAGGGTTAAGATAGGGAATCTCTCAAATCTATCAAACGGATTTTTTATTTATTTTTAATGTTACTCCTCACAAGAGTGCTCTTGTCTGTACGATGTAGAGCCAGGGGAACTATGTCACCACCTGCTGGGCAGCGTTGTGAGGCGGGTTAAGGCAGAGGCTGTAGGAAGGGATTTATCAATGCTGGTTTTGAAGAGGCCCAGATTATATGAAGGAAGTAAAAACAGATGCCGGTAGCTCGTTCGTTAAGAACGAGTCCGAGAAACGACTCATTTTTATGTAACCGACATGAACCGTAAACATTTGTGTCTCTCAACTCCCCGTTTCTACACAGAGTCGAGGGTTTTTTTCAGGTATTTTAGAGCTCTGACCAGAGGTGGGGGGCACTTGCGATTTGTACAGGGTACAAATTAAATAATTATTTTACTAACTAAACATTATGCTGTTTTCTGCAGGGGTCAGAACACACCCTGTCTCGGAACACACTTCTTGCTTCTTTCACATTCATACATTCCCTTCTGTTAATCAGACTCTTGACAAGGTTCAACTTTAGTAGATGTTTTATTTATTTGTTTGCCACATGCTAAAACCTCGTATGACCATGTTAAAAATGTGGAGATTTAGAAAGAATACAAGGTTGATATAAGCATAACGAAAAAGATTAAGAAAGGGACGCTTAGGTGGTGTAAGAAGAATATATATATATGATGCGGACAGTGAAGGGTAGAAGACAGCCTCCGTGATTGAGTGGTTACGGCCTTCGGCTACGAATCCGGAGGTCGCTGGTCCAAATCCCGGCGTGCCCAAGTAGATGTTATTGGATTAATTTGTATTATTTCACAATTTATTCATTTAAAATAATATATATATAGTATATTTGCGGCATGTTCCAGAGTGGTAGATACTGCCAGTATCGCCCTGGTGAAAGACCAACTTTCAGAATCGAAACGTTGCTTGAAATGGCTTTAGCCGTGTTTGGTGACCAGATCTGAATATCCAGTTACTTCCCCATCTTACTCTTCCCCATCTCCTTCCCTTCCCCACTAGCTTCAGCCTCACAACATATCTGATGACTTGACAAGTGAAACAAATACTTGTGTCAGGTTATATCAAGAATTGGAATAACAGAAGAGTATTTATGAGATGACGCATGAATGCGAATGAAGCAAGACAAAATAGTAAAAGAGTATCTATTGTTATATGTACACATACAGGTAAGCAAGACCACCTGGCGCAAGCGGTGTTCAACCACACGGAGGACTTTGTGCTGTTTCCGGATGAGGCGACCACCTCCCTGTGCGCTTGGAACTCCCGCAACGCGTCACGCGCGCAGCTCATGTCCCTGGGACACAACGGGGCCGTCAGGTAACTAACACTCATCATTCACCTCGTAGAGGTTTTACTAAAGAAAATCTGTTTTACTAAAGAAAAAGAAAGTTTTACTAAAAAAATTTTACTAAAGAAAAACTATAGATATATTGCTACTATATTTGGCATGTCTTACATTTTTGTAATTTCATTATTGAATTCCATTGCCTTGTTTCGAAAGTCCAGCACGCTTCGCTCCAAAATAATACGCAGCGCAAAGTTAGCCTCAATCGCATGATGTAATTTGAGGCCAGAAAGGCAAGCGTCACATGTTTGAAGTTGAAACATGTATGTAAGAACCCAACTGCATGTACCGCGCCATATGCAAAGCACCATTTAAGTAAAGCAAATATTTATTTAAAATGTCAAAATTGTATTGAAATTAATAAAAAATAAATTTTAAATCATTTTGGTTTTGGGGTCATTTTTAAGTTCCATATGCCTTGTCTATATATTACAGGTCGACGCAGGTTACCTTAACCGTTAGAGTGCGACGCAGCGCTGAAATTTTCAGTGTGCTTTTTGTCGTCCTCGGGAGATCACGTGTTCAATTTGAGCGTCGTATATTGCGGTTGGCGCGTGTCTTAATAACTGCATTTATCGTTTATCCTGTTAAAATAAATAAATAATAATAATAAGTGAATAGATATTTTTCACCATGTCAGAAGTTAGTTCTATTGCGGATGATCGTAATGTATCAAATGACAGCGGCACTACAGACGACGAGACCTTTGTTCCCATAAATGAAGACAGTGACGACGGAAGTGACATTATTGTACATCGCAATAAAAGATTGCGAATAGAAAGTGAATCTTCGCATTCATTTTCAAAAACACAATTCTGAAGTGAAATAATCTTATATTTTTGTATTTTTTAATATTTTTTGTAGTTGTAAATGTGTAGTTTTTTAATTAGAACTATAATATTCCTAAAATTTCATTCTTTAATTGCATGATTTAAAAAAAAAAAATCATTTAAATTGATTTATATTTATTTGTCCAAGTTATTGCAATTTTATTGAATACCAAACTTTTTTAAATTTAAAAATACAGAATTTCTGTAGCAGTTTATATACATATTTGCAAAATAAGGATAGCACTAAAACGGTTAAATAATGAAAATTATGTTTGTATCAATTCTTCCTTCTTTTCTCGCAAAATTCTCAGTAATAACAGGCCTTCAATATCTTAAAGAGATTTTCCACACTAGAACATTCATTATAGTAACCCTTCCTCATCGGTGCTGTCAACTTTTCTGGCATATCTCTAATTATGTATTTATCTCTGTAACTATACTAAACGCAGACTTCATATTTTAGGTGTTCCTCAGCAATACATTTATGCATTGGAAAGAAATAATTTAATTATTCGTGTATTTATTGAACCTAACGAAAAATTTGTCAATATATACGGATGACTGCGTGCGTTGATATTTTGCTGAGTGGTATGGTAGTGAGCAAGAGGGGTATAGGGTTTCGCTCGCCATGCCAAGATGCGCGGTCGTCTGCCGGCTGTATTGGTTGTATCTTGCATAGGTGATGTTTTTTCCTCGTTTTCAGCACTTATACACAATGTTCTACTTATGTCAGTACGTATATGTACCTATGTACTTTTAATAAAATAATTTACGTTAATAATAATTGTGAACTATTCATTTTTATTCAATCTTTAGGTACTTCAATGTATCACTCAGTACTTCAGTTTATCACTAGTGTACTTCAGTTTATCACTACAGTACTTCAGTTTATCACTACAGTACTTCAGTTTATCACTACAGTACTTCAGTTTATCACTACAGTACTTCAGTTTATCACTACAGTACTTCAGTTTATCACTACAGTACTTCAGTTTATCACTACAGTACTTCAGTTTATCAGTTCAGTACTTCAATTATCACTACAGTGGTTAAATGAATTGTTGTTTTCAGATACATCATCCATTCCCAGACGGCTCCGGCCTTCCTGACCTGCAGCGACGACTTCAGGGCCAGGTTCTGGTACAGGCGAAGTGCCACCCACTAGACCCCTCTTCCTAGCCTGGAGCCCTCGCTGTACAATACCAATACTTCTATCTTACACCCAATTTAATTTTATTATTACAATGTATTTTTTGAATAAGAATAAAAAAAAATCTCTATTTTTTTTATTTTTTTTTATCGGAATAACTTATTGAAGCTTATAAACCTCATTGTAAACTAGACTTGAAGAAAAATTCAATAGATGTCCAATATAAAAAAAAATCGTATATCCGAGATATTATCTAGATTTCAAATAAATTCGGGTAGAATCTTGCAGTCAGTGTAGAAAGATAGCAACCAAAAATATATATGGGAATTAATTCAAGTTGATATTAACACACTTTGAGCGGGTGGCCGCTACACCGTCAGAGGTGCGTGCAGTGGGCAAAAACCAGCCGAAAATACAATTTTTTTATTTTATAATAATCGCTCCATCTTCTAAACCATCAACTATTTTTTATGAAATTTCGTATACGCACTTACCATATACTGCTCTCCAGTGTTGATTGCTTTTTTTCACAAATTATTTATCATTTTAAATTATAACACAAGTCCACGGTAGTATCCACATATTTTGAATTTATAACACATCAGAAAAATATAATAGGTACTCCTATTCCCACTACCACGAACAAACAATCTATGAAATTTAACACAATAAAATTGCCATTCTACTCACCCATCAAAGAATAATTAAATGTGGAAAGAAGGCGGATATGATTCACTGAATAATTGACTCCGCACAAATTAATTATTACGCGCTATCTCTCATTGAGCTGCGCAAGAGTATGTGTGCACGTAAAAGATACGACGGCTTATCTTTTTTGTATGTGTGTGTGTAGTCTCGAACGTCTTCAAGCGTTTAGATTAAATAGTCGCGCGAAATAATCGGGTAACTTTACCTTTCTCGTCGTTAAAGTGGAGCCGGCGTAAAGGGTTATTTTACCCGTCCCGCCGATAAGCACCAGTCAGCCGCACGGGTAAAAATATCATTCCCGCTCAAAGTGATAATAGTTCTTTGATTGAAGTATGATATTGATAAAAATGACGGAGAGCATTGAGGTGTCATTAGCTCAATTAGATAAAGCGCAGCAAAAGATTTATTTTACATTTTAAAATTGTATTTAACATTAAATCCGTAATAATAGTTTCTTATTTTTTTTTTTTAATATCAAACAACAATAAGGAACTCCAGTGAAAAATATAATGGCTTTAAAAATATGCATTCATATAGATCAGCAAACGCCGATTCTGAATATATAACTTTTATTGTATTTACTTATAAGTAGGATTTATAAATCGTTATTTAAAAATGAATAAAAAATCATCTCATCGAAACACCTTATTATGTTGGTACCATTGCTTTTGGAACATCTGATGTCAGTGCGCATTCTGTTTATTGATTAGTATGGAAATTTTTATTTTTCACAAACCATTATTAGCGAAATAGATTAGGGTATTCATGATCAAACTAATTATCAATGAGGATATTATGATAATATTAATGCTCAATACTATTGTTATTCTTTGTGTTAAAGTTTCTAAAAAGGTACATAATTTTAATACTTATGTTTAGGCTTACTATGAATAGAAATTTAAATTATGTGCAGTAAAGCTCATCCTCGTTTGGACATTTGACATTCTAACCTCAAAACTGAACGGCCATAGGTATGGAGCATTATGGCGGGCTTTGAAAAATAGAAACTGAGAACATTATTTTAACTATGAAAACTAACTTAAAAAACAAAATATACTGGTCTTATATTTGAACGTCATTATTGAATAAAAAAAAATTTACTGGAGTTTCTTATTCTAGAGCTTATGTTGCCCAAATTCAGTTTAAATTTCAAAATAATTTTTTTTTCCATAAAAATCCAAAACCAAAATACGCGCGGCCGAGATCTGTGACATCAGATGTTCCGAATGCAATGGTACCAACATAAAGTGTGTTTTGATGAGATGATTTTTTATACAGTTTTAAATAATGATTTATAAATTCTACGTTGGATCGGCGTCTGTTTGAATATATGTACATGTATTTTTTAAGCCGTATTCCTAATTGAGGGAGCTTGTGCATGTATTAAGAAAGCCAGAATATCGAATTTTGCTGAAAATTCTGGGTGCTATTGGGTGAAACAGTGGAACATGTGGACTGACCTGCGTGTAGAGCTCCACCGAGCTTTCTCCCTTGAGCTGGTGGCCCGTGAGGTAGGTGTTGTGGCTGGAGGCGATGTAGTACTGGCTGAGGGGGCCCCCCATGCTGTCCGCGGGGGCCGGGGGGCTGCCGGAGCGCGCCGCCGAGGGGGACACCACGGAACTAACAAAGAGGTAAACGCCTGTAGTACTCGATGGAACGATCTATTTATTTATTTATGCCGGGTTTTTACAGATGTTCACACTTACATGAGAACAATCCACTTATAAAAACTCAGTTAATATACGTAAATTACAAATAATCAGAGACACAAAACATAAAATTACAAATCTCACTCAAATGATACATAATACAATAGAAACAAGAGACACAAGTGAAACATAATATAATTAGCCGAATCATTGTTTCATATTTTCAAGTAATAATATGACATTTTTTCTGAAACTGTACAGATTATCACACACTCTATCTTATTATATAGTCGGCGCATTTGAGGCAGAGGACTAAAGTAGGCAATATTATTTATGAAAGTATTCAGGTGGAATGCGCTATGCGTCTTGAACAATAGGAATTAGATACATTTATTTCAATACTGTTAAGACATAATGTAGTATTGAGATGGCGGTGAATTATTTTGTGTAAACACATTAAATCAATTATTCGCCTTCTAATTTTAAGCGAATTAATGTTCAATGTTTTTTAAACGTTTAAGAGTGACGTAAAATAGAAAACTAAAACAATATTATTACACGAACCGTTAACGCTACATTATCCAAGCTACAATACTACATATTGTAGGATTCATCAAAGTTCTGGTATAGATGACGCTTTACCGTATAAATGGAGTCAGCAAATACCTCCAAACCTGTTGCCCAGATCGTGCATCCTATTGGTTAATGAATGAGACTGATGGTTGTGTGAGTGTTGCATAAAAATGTTTCAGTTTGTCTTGTGTTCCTCGTCGGTACATTTAATTTAATAGTGGCGACGATGGCAGGGCTGTCAATTAGGTTGTCAATGATTCTATATAATACAACTAGGTTTGACATAATTCTCCTGTCAGACAGCGTAATCGGATGCAATAGATTCGTCAAATTTACGCAATGAGTATTTTCAATTGTAATTAAGAGTTTAAAATTTATACACCTAAGAAACTTGTGCAGAACCCGTTCTATGTCGAAGTATTCAAGACGCACGTCGTATGATCTAAGATGGTCATGTAATTCTATATAATTGTTTTTTTTTAAGTTACTCCCCACAGGAGGCCCTGAGGGAAACAATTACCCTCAAGGCCTATGTCATCTTTGGGGACACTATGTGAAGGGTCTTGAAGAGACCCGTGTTGTAGGAGGAAGGAAACGCAGAGGCTGACAGATGATTCCACAGCCGAGCTGTTGAAGACAAGAACGAGTCGTAGAAGTGACCCATTCTCATGTGACAAAAGTCAATCGTGTGCAAATGTTGGGCGCGCGTTTGGCGTGTTTCCCGACTACGCACCGGTGCCGAAAGGATCAATGACGCTAGATCCTCAGAGTATCTTCCATTAAAATACCGGTAGAACTAGGACAGCATTCCGTCTGACGTCTGTGCTCCAAAGATTTCAATCCTTTTGTTAAGATAAGCAAATCTATCAAACGGAACGCCCGAATGTGTAATGAATGAGACGCACAGTACCTGCATACTGTGCGTCTCATTCATTACATATTCATTGCATATTCGACCGGTCAGTGGCTGAGTTGGCATCACGTTTGGGTCTCACCCAGGCGTCGTAAGTTCAATTCCTCGGCTGGCTAAGTCCTCCCGACACAAGCAACATCTTCCGCTTACTGTGATGGTAGTAGGAGATTTTCAAATATTGTCGGGTTATTCGTAACCCGGGAATATTTGTCTTTCTTTAAAAAAAATTTAAAAATTAAAAAAAAAAATAACTACTAGAAATTTTAAAACTAGAATCAGAGGAAATGAACTCTGATTACGAAATGTTAACTATTCCGAGTTTGTTAATAGTTTATTAGAGATATGCCATAGATTCAATAAAGAAGAAATAATATGCATTTTATATATATAAATATGTATTATAAATAAACAAAAAAAATAATTTAATAAACAAAATAATAGCACCCTGTAAATCACCTTTGTTAATAATAATAATAATAATATTTGGATGATATGTATAGCGCTGTTTTTGAGAAGAATCACCTCAAGGGTGCTGTACAAATATTACTTCCTATTCTTTATCTAATTATGCACAAACAGATACAGAAAAACATACTTACCTGCAGCTGGTAGGTCGCTTCAGATAAACACAGTTTTATTAGAAAATTTAAGTTTAGAGATGATACGTTTTTTACAGTTGCTATTTTATTGATGTTACATTTATTAGAAGATTGGTGGCACAAGAAGAGTTGGTATTTATTGAAATATTAATAATTATTAGCACAGGAGAATATTTATGAAATCTGCTTAAGGGCGAGAGGGACATCGGAGAGTTATTATTTATTAATTCAAAATAATGATGGTATTATTACGCCATACGATAAACATAATGTTTTTAAATAGAAAAAAGTTAATTAAATATTTTATAATTTTCATAGGCTTAGCATTTGTCAAAATCTAATCAGAAATATTACTTTTTCTGACCGTCCCATTGTAAGTTTTACAAAATATTTAAAATACGAATATGATTTTTAAAGTGGAGAAAAGTATGTTTAATAATTTGTCGTTGCGTTTTTGTAAATAAACGTAACCAAAGATTTGTAATCCGCATTACAAAAAAAAAAAAAATTGTTTTTTGTAAAATGTAAAAGCCTGTGATGGGCGTAAATAAATAAATAAGTATTTTCCGTTAATTCAAAATTTGCCACTTCTTCTTAATCCCTCCTTTGACGTTTGTATTTATGTGTTGTCCCATTCTGTTACATATAAGCATACCTCTGTCTCACTGTTCTATTGTTTATTTTTATTTTTTGTCTCCTTCCTTTGCATATTCCAACTGTATATATGCTCACTCTAGGTATTTTTTGTCTCCTTCCTTTGTATATTCCAACTGTATATATGCTCACTCTAGGTATTTTTTGTCTCCTTCCTTTGTATATTCCAACTGTATATATGCTCACTCTAGGTATTTTTTGTCTCCTTCCTTTGCATATTCCAACTGTATATATGCTCACTCTAGGTATTTTTTGTCTCCTTCCTTTGTATATTCCAACTGTATATATGCTCACTCTAGGTATTTTTTGTCTCCTTCCTTTGTATATTCCAACTGAATATACGCTCACTCTAGGTATTTTGGTTTAATTTTACTCCGAGTTTGAGATAAGAGAAACCGGTTGGCGTTAATTTGAAAATTAATTAGTGTTTTAAAACAGAGCGTTTCTTTTGCTTAATACTGTGCGACGTGCACCCGGCCTCGCTCGGGATTATTTTATTTTTAGAATAAAGTTACGAAGCTGTGAGTTCTTGCTTATCGTTTGGGTGCCATAATTGATTTGACAGCGAAAGTAATGTCTTCTGACGACTATTACTATCTCCAAACAAAGAAACATTAATTTGAAAATAATAAAGTTCTTGAGTAGGTATCTATCTACTTGTGTTTTCCATTTTGAAAATATTCTCCCCAAATAAACTTTTTTCTTTTGAATATGTAATCTGTGGCTAACCAGAGTGGTATATCTAAGGGTTTGCCACAATACAACATGGCGGGTTCAATGTTTTTCATACCAATTTTAAAACGTTATAGCAACAGTTTCATATACTTGATTTCATTAAAACTACTCTCTAAACCTTCCCGGCACAATAAGAACAAACTGTATAGTAATTTTCGACGAAATTGACGACAGACAGACAAACATTCATAGAGATTAATGAGTATTTATTGAGAAGATATGATATAATGGCCTTCTTCTATAGGTATTTGTGCACGTTAAGGCCTTCTGAATGAAGTTCATATAAAAATCTGGAGGGGGATTTAAAAATACCTGGGTTGTTCAGCTTCCTGGCTCTTCCACTCCGGAATGAAGGCATAGTTGTCTTTGTCGGTGAGGTATCTGGCGAACCCCTCGAAGGACAGGCAGTTCTCCAGCCTCAGGGCGGGGTCTGGTTCGTGTCTCTGGAATAACAACCAATACATATCTATTAATCATCTCTAAATTCATGGGTACTCAAATGAACATATATCAACTTGGAAAATGTCACGAAAAAAGTTTTTGCATCTTTTAATTTTTTTTTTCCATAAAACATAAAACAGTTGTTCCTCAGATATAGAATACACAACATAAATTACAGATGTAGAAAAGATTACAGAGATTACAGATGTAGAATACAAAACAGAAATTAGAGCTGATGTAGAATACATTAGAGAGATAACAGATATAGAGTACATAACAGAGATTACAGATGTAGAATACATTAGAGAGATTACAGATATAGAGTACATAACAGAGATTACAAATGTAGAATACGTTACAGAGATTACAGATGAAGAACACATAACAGAGATTACAGATGTAGAATACATTACAGAGATTACAGATGTAGAATACATTTCAGATATTACAGATGTAGAACACAATATAGAGATTACAAATTTAGAATACATTAGAGATTACAGATGTGGAATACATTACAGTAAATGAGAAATGGTAAAAAATACACGTGAACAAGCATTAGGAATGACTAGAGAGCGGAAAAAAATCATTCTGATTTAAAAAAAAAATTCTTTGTTTTTTGTATAAAATGCATTTACAAGATTAGAGCAACTTTTGCATACTTCTGCTAAAAAATCATATTTTCATCAAAAGAAAAACACCATATTTTAAATTATCAGTTAGTAAATATAGTTTTACTTGAACTTACAATAAAAGGTAAATTCCTTGGAATTAATTAGTATAAAATAAACCGGGTAAAACCGGATAGACCCCCTCGAAATGAGGTGCTTGAGGAAAATGCCAAGGATTCCATGGACAGCCAGGCGTCAATTTTGGAAGAGCTTGGCATCCACAATAGGCTATCAACTGTCTGCCTACAGCGTATCCTCAGATTCTTTGGACATGTCCGTGAGAACTCCAAGCTCCTGGATGTCCTGGAGAAGCTATGGGTCACTGGCAAAGTGGAAGACAGGAAAAGTAGAGGAAGGTCACTGATGCGTTGGAGTTATCAAATCTCACAGATGTCCGGGACGTCGGTGTCCGCAGCTCTGCATGAGAGGAGGAGCCTTGTACACGAGGGAGATTGGAGTGGGGGTCACGATCCTAGGCAATGAGGAAGTGACTAAAAAAGAAGAAGCCAGACTATTGTGATGAACGGGAATTAATTGAGGATGATAATGACAGTTCTTAGCAGTCAAAGTATGATTCCGATAAAAATAACGGGATGAATCGGGGTAGCCGTAGCTCAGTCGGCATAGATCATGAGGTCCTGGGTTCAAATCCTATCTGCTACCGTTATTTTTTTTTCTGTGTCTTTTCGGTTTTGTATTTCGGTTTGGAATTGTTAATTTTATCTTCAATGATTAAAAATTAATATTCAAATGATAATAAAATACTTTATTAATTGATAAATTAAAGTTTTTAAGACAAGATTTTTGTGCATAGCGCAAAGGGTAACAATTATTTTTATAAACAATAATTATTAGCCTGAAAAACTCATACAAATTGAAAAAAACCTTCTTTTTCACCAATAAAATGTAGACATAATTTGTCTCGACGCCACCTATTGAGGGATTTAGCCGTTACAAGCCTTTCTCATACTAATAAAGTTGGTTGTTTACAGGTGAAATATAATAAAAAACAGTAATTATTGGATGAAACACTAGTATATATTGATTAACTTGGCGGGTTTGCGATAAGCCGACGTAGCTCAACGGTAGAGCATCTGACCGGCAATCAGAAGGGTGCAGGTTCGAGTCCTGTCGGCGACATTTTATCTTTTCTCGGAAGGTTTTTTCAATTTGGATGAGTGTTTCAGGCTAATAATTATTGTTTATAAAAATAAAATACTTTGTTTAAATCACCATTTTAATAATTAATATTAACACATTTCAGAACCAATGGTTTCTTCGTTTCCATATAATATATACTATAATGTTTAGAACACATTGTAACCTGACGAAGAAACAATAGGTTTGGAAACATGTTGATTTTTATTATTAAACTAGCGGTTTAAACAAAATATTTCGTTAACATTTATTTAAAAAGTTGCCACAAATTCATTTTTCCATGATTGAAGTAGTGATTAACAAACAGACTGGCAGCTCCCATTTCTAAACATTTTTGTGGAACTCTCAAACCCCCAATCCCCCGACTGTAGCCACATGTTTATACCAATAATGGTAGCCTCAAAAGTATGATGTACATAGCTACCAACATGAAATAATCATTAGGTTTACCTCAAATGTTTATAAAGGATAAAGTATGTGACGTCAGATGTTCCAAATGCAATGGTATCAGCATAGCAAGGTGTTTTGATGAGATGATTTTTTATTCACTTTTAAATAACGATTTATAAATTGTAATAAAAGTAATATGTTCAAAATCGGCATTTGTTGATCTGTATGAATGTATATTTTTAAAGCAATTATATTTAAAAAGTAGTGGTGGGCGAAGCGGTTCGGTATAGTGAGCCGGATCACTAAATCAGCCGTTTGTAGTGTACCGGTTCGGTGATCCGGCTCGTTTGAACGACGGTTCGCGTCATGCCCTCCCCCTCGCTCCCTTACCCCTCCTAAAGATGTCCTTAAGACGCTCTTACACGATACTTTTTTCGTGTGGATTGTCTTTACAGAGAGCTGATTTAGTGATCCGGATCACTAAACCGAGCCGCTTCGCCAAAAAGCATCTTAATAGTCTTCCAAAAGGGTATGAAAAAAAAGTAATAATAATAATAATTATTTTTATTTTTTATTTTTATAAAAGGGTTATGGTACTGTGCCTGTCTCACTAGGAGAACCCGTGTTGAGAGCAGGCAAAGTTTACAGTTTACAATTTACAGTTTACAAAGTTAATCTATGAATGTAACTTAACTTCTAGTACGAAATATTCACTACTTATTATTACAAACAATAATTATTAGCCTGAAACACTCATCCAAATTGAAAAAAAAAAACCTTTCCGAGCAAAGATAAAATGTCGCCGACAGGACTCGAACCTGCACCCTTCTGATGTCCGGTCAGATGCTCTACCGTTGAGCTACGTCGGCTTATCGCAAACCCGCCAAGTTAATCAATATATACTAGTGTTTCATTCAATAATTACTGTTTTTATTATATTTCCACCTGTAAACAACCAACTTTATTAGTATGAGAACGGCTTGTAACGGCTAAATCCCTCAAATAGATGGCGTCGATTCCTTTGATTTAGATTCCTTTGCGCTATGAACAAAAATCTTGTCTTAAGTTTTTAAGAACTTTAGTTTATCAATTAATACTTATTATTACGTTCATTATTGACAATTATTATTATTATTAACATATTTCTACTACATCAAAATCTTGTAACTTTGAAAATAATAAAATACATTTTTTAAATCACCCACGAGAACACGCCGTTAGGAATGCATAAGTTTGATTTGTGCGAATGGGACCTCTCTCGTAAAAAAATATTGAATTTAAGTTGGATTAAGTTGTAACGGAAGTTATTTTCATATTTTTTATTCAATAACGATCGTTTGGAATTCCGGATGCGCGGATCAACATACGTATATTTAACGGTCGCCATTCTGTTTAATTGGTAGAACTCCATTTAATATAAAATCAGATTTAATTAGGTTATTATTAAATTCCGCAAGTATTTTAGTTTTATTAATTATTGTAATAGCTGTTTCGGCGTTCAACACCATTTTAAGATTGTGGTTAGGCCACATTGAGATGACTAATTTGTATGATTTTATTTACTCCGACCCAATTTTAATTTGGACGGTGCTTAAAATGATTTATTACCGGTAAAACCGATTGACTATGAAAATACTTGAGATATAAATTTTTTTTAAGAGTCACCATTATTTTCAAAGTAAATCGATTTTATCGGCAATAAATCATGTGTCATAATAAGTGTGGAAGTACGGCCCGCGTATCAGATCTAGTTTATTGAACCCCTCAATGGCGAAGACTCCATCTGGCTGTTGATGTGTGTAGGAGAGTGGGGGAAAGACTTTACCTGCACGATGTTCCTCAGCTCCTCCTCCGTGTTGGTCTCCCCCTGGCGGGTCTGACAGAACTTGTTGAGCGTTGCCATGGTGATGACTCGGTCTGGTTGGCTCCCGGCCTCGAGGGCTGCGCTGTTGTCCGTGATGCTGGCAGTGGCCAGGCCTTCCAGAGCGTGTTTTCGGGCCGTCTTGTCTCCGGGAAGTTCCACGTCCAGAGAGCCGTTCCGGGTCAGGAGACCTGGAAACAACAAATTAATCAGATTCTGCTTTTTTAGTGATTTCCTTATTGCAGAGAATCATGACCCATCCACCAATGTTCTCAGTGGCACGCATTTAAGTCTATTCCCATCTATCGGTACCGCGCAGCGCAGAACAGTACAGTGCAGACACGACAATATTAGTTGCTTAAATTATCTATGAATACATTCGTATTACAGCGTACGGAAGCGTAATGGATCCGCGCGTGCACGGGCCAGCACCGGCCAGGATTGTCGGCTAGAATATTTTTTAAGGTGCTGGTGGCTGTTGGTGACGGAATATACACTGTTGGTATTTGAGTCTTTTTTTCGTCATTATAAACATGGTTCAGTCATGTTTTATTCTTCGCACAGCACGTCCGTCGGGATCGCCTGCCGAACTCGTACTGAACGGCCAATGTGCAGAGGACGGTTTTTGCGAGTTGAGCCAACTAGTTCACCACCGGGGCGATCTCGGTCGAACTCGCCGAACTCGACCTAACGTTGGCCCAACCCGTACGAACTACCCCTCTACACAATCGCCCAAACGTTCGAGTCGGGAGGTTGGGCGGTCGTGTAGTCGTGGCATTAGACTCACCGCTTTTAGGAATCCCCTTAGCTCTGAACAGCTCCGGCGAACTGCGGCTCTTTTC
>JAHDVE020002069.1:0-27948 GCA_022606495.2 Halesus radiatus
TATCTAAATGGGTCAAGCACTGCCTGGTATTGCGTTATGCATAGGTCTATGGTCGATACATGTTCGTACAAATATTTTCTTTAGTAAAAGACAACCCAGATAGTCGGCTTATTGTTATTGCTTATTTCTACGATTGTGTAATATCCCTTTGAATTTAGCATTAAACGTTGAACATCGCCATGTAGACAAACAGCTTATATCTAGCAAAATGATTCGCCGCAAATGGTTAAGTAGAAACATAATCTGCAACGGAAAAGCATTTGACTATTCTTGCCATCTGTAAATGGAATATACTTGGTGTACTAAAGAAAAAGACTCTGATCAAGCAAAAGGGCTTACGAAGGTAAATTATAGCATTATAAACTATATTTCATTGCGCTTCATGTGAATTAGCTGACGGGTTATCTCGGGTATAGACAACTCCATATAATGTTTCTATCGTAGTCTATGAGGTATTTTCACCTTATAACATAGACATTACAGAAAAGAATTTAAGATGATAACGGAGTTTAAACAAATGTACGGGCCAGAAGTGCTTCCAAGGAGGCTAGAACCCCTACCATAGAAGTTGGAATAGGAGCTCTCGATACGGAAGAGAGGTTGACAACTGTTTATGGTGACGGTGGAACCCCTAAAATGTTTAAAAATGCAGCGCATAACTGCAAAAAAATATATTGTCAAACAAATAAAGTCGCACTAAGGCACGATATGACTTTGGTTTTTTTGTAAATATAGTCAATCCTATGCTTTAGCAATCTAAAGGTACGCTATAATAGTCTCTTGATTGGGATAGAAGTCCTGTTTTGCTACTATATGTATTTTATCTACACCTTAACAACTCATCCCAAGACATTAGCGCCCATCAGCATATAAAAAATGAATAAAAATGAAAAAAACTGAAAATAAGTAAAGTCAATGTAAAACTGATTGACATAAATATTCGAAACGTTTAATTTCGAAAAAATTGATTTTTAGTATACTATGGTGATACTGTCCATTTAATATGCATATTACATTTATATGACTATTCTATAGAGAACTCTGTTAAGCATTAGATAACCTGTGGAGATATCTGTCTCCATTAAACAGATAATTGGTAGCTTAAAATTAAAAGAGACAAATAAGTAAATGCCTTGTAGCAGACAAAATAAATAATTTCAATCTGTCTTGCAAGGCTTATATTAACCAAAATATTGATAAAAACCAGCTCGAAACAAGTAAATTTGCTCCGTTATTACTACTCACGATAGAAAAAAGATAATCATATCCCCTTGCGTCAGATTGGGATTCACTATTGGCAATCTCAAATGCATCACCACCATATAGCTGTAACAGACTTTCATTACAAGTTTATCAGCACTTTTATCATCTTTTTTTTGCCGGCTATCTTTTTTCTATTATCATCAAATACATTCTTGTAGCATTGCACCATGATGTTTCTTGAAGCTTAATTTCGTGTTTAGCCTCATTTGGTAGCAAATGGAAGTAGGAGCTCATTCATAGAATACCTTTATGATCATCTGTCTTTTTTATTCTCTTTGCAATCAGCATACCAGGTATATAATAACCAACCATCATTCGCATCTCCTTATTTATAGCCGTTATCATAATCGGAGATAACAAGCCGTAATTGGCGGCTGTGACATCGCCGATAAAATACTATGGTGAAAAGCATATTGAGAATTTAGTAAATACAACCCAGTGAACTCTGAACCTTTAAACAATACCACAAAACCCGACAGTCAAGTTTTTTTTTACAACTTTTCAATTTGTTTTTTCATGTTTTTTTTCTTTCTCTTTTTTATATTTTATAGTCTCGTGCTTTCTGATACTTAAGGGTATAAAAAAAAATTATTGAAGACATTGTCAGTATCGATGATAACAAGCCGTAATTAGCGGCTCTGTTATCTCCGATAAAAGACTGCGGTGAAAAGTATATAAAGAACTTATTAAATAAACCCAATGAACTCTGAACCATTAAACAATACCACTAAACCCGACATGGCGTCAATAGCAGCGGCATTAGAACCATTCGGTGGAGAAGAGTCGGATGACATTACAAAATGGCTATCGAAAATGCAACTGATGACAACGGTGGTCGAACTTAACGAAAAACAGACCTTCCAGCTGTTAGTCCTAAAACTTCGAGGACAAGCCCAACAATGGGCAGCCGGCTTGCTACAGAAGGAACCTTACATAAAGATGGCTCACTTTGTCGATAAACTAAAACGAAGATTCGCCAATGAGAGAGAAAAACAAACGCTACTTAACACCTTTTTAGCCAAAAAAACAGCTAGAAACAAGGACGAGCTCATGAAAACCTTGACCTTGGCAAACCAAATTAACGAAAAAAATGGCATAGAACAGAAGGCGTTGATGAAGCTAATCATTGCCAGGATGCCAGACACGATAAAATCATTCCTGTTTCAAGTCGCATGCAGTGACGACTGGTGGGAATTTATGAAGGCAGCTGAGGAGAGCTGCTGGCTTTGTTTTCCAGAAAATATGGATGAGGAAAGTAGCGTAGGACAAAACCTAGTACAGGCCATTCAAGAGAAGAGAAGTTATAAACAAATAAAACGAAGGATAGGAGTCGGAGAAAAAAAATGCATAATTCACGGTGCCGGCACCCACTCGAGCGAAGAGTGTCGGACCTTACAGAAATTAAAGGAGAAAGGTCTAATGGTAGCAAGAGAAAGGAAGATTAACCAAATCATTGAGGATGAGAAAGAACTCAATAAACCAAATGCCACTTATTTTATCTCCAACATTAAAAACAAATTCGCTGCCTCCGGTAGAAACCCAAACGCATTCCGCTTACTTATCAAAATTGCGGACAAGAAAGCAGAAGCACTTATAGATACGGGGGCAGACATCTCGTTAATAAGCCTAAAACAGGTGCCAGACAAGGTCCCTATACATAAAAACCTTGGGGACATACGCATACTGTCTGCCTCTAACAATAAAATAGACTGCGTAGGCAGGGTGGTAGGACTGCCGGTAAGCATTAAAGATAAATGCTACACCGTAAACGCATACGTAACAAATAACACTATTGAGAATATAATCTTAGGAAGGGATTTTATCGAAGCATACCCCCAACTACTATACAACATAATAAATAACATGACTCCCAAACAAATTAAAACTCAAGTACTACAAAAAAGAAAATACGTTAACGTGCTGATTGAGGAATTTGTCGAAAGACACAAAGATTTATTCAAAGATGAGATCACAACGAACATACTATGCGCAAGAGTGACGCACAGGATTGATACAGGGGACAACAAACCAAGAAGACAATACAACGGGCGGATCCCGATACATATCGATAAGCTGGTGTCAGAAGAGATCGACAAACTACTGAACCAAGGAATCATTACAAAATCAGATAGCCCTTGGTGCAGTAGAATCGTACCAATCGTAAAGGAAAATGGGAAATTACGGCTCTGTATCGATTTCCGCCACATAAACAAGATAACAGAAAAGGAAACATACCCAATCCCGTGCATCAACGATTTGTTGGATAAGCTAACGGGCGCAAGTATTTTCTCCATAGTAGACGCCACTACAGGCTACTACCAATTAGGCTTAGATGAAAGTAGTAAGGAAAAAACGGCATTTATTTACAACAACATCAAATACATGTTCAACCGGATGCCCTTTGGGCTATGTAATGCACCAGCCACATTTCAGGCACTAATGGATAGCCTCTTTGCAGGAAACGATAGAAATTTTGTCTTACCTTACATGGACGACATTATCATATTTTCAAGAAACGAAAAGGACCACATGGAACACTTAAATCATGTTTTCCTCAAACTAAAAGGCGCAAACTTAGTGCTTAACAAAAAAAAATGTAAATTCTTCAAGAAGGAAATAAAAATCCTAGGAAACATAGTCGCACACAACACGGTAAAACCAGACCCTGACAAAACAAGCGCCATTGCGAACTACACAAAGCCAACTACGATAAGAGAGTTACGTGCCTTTCTAGGCCTGGCAAACCAAACTCGACAGTACGTCAAAGACTTTGCAAAGCTAGCAGCCCCACTGTGCGAAATACTGAAGGGCCAGACAAAGAGAAGCGTTAAAAAAATAAGTTGGGATGATGTTACAAATAGCGCATTCAGCCGGTTGAAAGAAACTATTACAAACATCACAGAAAAATCACAGCCAAATTTTGCAAAAGAATTTACGCTCACGACAGATGCTTCAAAAGACGCGATTGGTGCCGTTTTAAGCCAAACAGATGAACGGGGGAATGACAAAATGATATATTGTTTCTCACGAAGCATGACAAATGCCGAAAGGAATTACTCCGTGACAGAGAAAGAGCTTTTAGCTGTAATTAAGGGGATCGCATACTTTCGACACTACCTCATAGGCAAAAAATTTACCCTTCTAACAGACCACAAGGCGTTGGAGTGCCTCACCCAAACAAACATAGTAAACCCAAGACTAATGAGATGGGCCTTACAACTACAAGAGTTTGACTACAATGTCAAATACATTATGGGCGATCTCAACACGGCTGATGGACTGAGCCGGCAAAGGATTATTAACACAGTAAACGTGTGTGAATTATCCGAAGACCAAAAGAATAAGATCCTAGCTGATTACCATCTACAGACGGGCCATGGATCGCACCGGAATTTACAATTTCTACTAAAGGATAAGTACCGAGGGGCGTTTGACCAGACATTTATAAAGGCATTTGTAGCCAAATGCAAAACATGCCTCAGAAGCGGAGGGCTAAAAGTAAACACGAAAAACAAGGCTATGGACATTAGAGCAGTAAATGAACTGTGGGAAGTAGACTTAATGGGACCCTTTAAAAGTCAGGAAGGAAAACATAAATACATTATGGTGTGCGTAGACCATTATAGCAAGTGGACAAACGCAGCTCTGTTAGAAAATAAAGAAAGTAAGACGGTGTTGATGGCTATAGAGAAGATCTTGCAAAAAGACGGCATTCCAAAAAGGATACTGTCTGACTCGGGTAGAGAATTCGATAATAGAGAGACAAGAGCACTAACGTTAAAATACAATTTTACATGGACTTATAATAGCCCCAACCATCATAAGACAACTGGCCTAGTAGAAAGAACTAACCAGACGCTCTTGAGGAAATTGAGAAAAATAGCAGACTATGATACAGAGAAGTGGGAAGAGCACTTGGAAAAGGCAGTATTAGCTACCAATATTTCATACCATAAGGCAATACGAACGACCCCGTATAGATTCAAGTATGGGAGGTCGTTTACCTTCCAGTCGGACCAAGAATTTAAGGCAGAACAGATTGAGTTAGAAAAGGGGGAGATGATGGCTGAAAGGAATAGAAAATTTAGCAAATATGCAGAACGCGAAATTGTTAAAGGTAAAATAACTGACAGGAGCGAGTTCTTTCCCGGAGACAGAGTCCTAATTTATAGGAAATCAAGTGCGAATAAACTGGCTGCGAACTGGATCGATGGGTATAGAGTAGAGCGGCAGTTAGAGTACGACAGCTATATGGTAGGAAATGGAGAGCAAAAATATAAACTTAACAAGAGTTTTATAAAGCTTGACACTTCAAAAATAGAGGAGGGAGTGTCAGTATCGATGATAACAAGCCGTAATTAGCGGCTCTGTTATCTCCGATAAAAGACTGCGGTGAAAAGTATATAAAGAACTTATTAAATAAACCCAATGAACTCTGAACCATTAAACAATACCACTAAACCCGACAATAAGAATGACAAAAAAACATTTAGATTGTAAAAAAAAAGATCTCTTCTTGAATATTCAGTCTTTTTCTTTTGCATGTTTCGCATCTATGATGTTTAGAGATTGAGTAAATGCTTCGTTATTTCCAAGGTTAATAAGCTTGATATTAATATGACCTCCTACCTTACTTTTCACTTATTAATCATTCAATTTTTTGAAGCATTTTTATCATGTACATTTTTGTTTGTGAGTAGGGATGCTATTAAATTGGATTATACCAATGCTTAGTTTGATATGTAGCTTTTAATGGATACCAAATACTATAAACAGAAGAGGTGGTCTCATTAATCGCTTCTATAAATAATTAGATCAATAAAATAATAAATTTATGTATATTTGCAAAATTCAAAATGTAATGAAGAAAAATGTTTTGCAAAAATAGTTTTCTAGTCTATTTATTTACACATCATAATCAAGCATTTTCTGCTCCAAAAAACTGCATTTGGGAGAGTACTTCTTTTTCATTCTGAAAGCCGCGTGAATCAATATCAATCCTGCGACCATATATATTATCCCCATTGAATATGATAACCATTTATAAGGTGAGGATATGCATACAAAAATGCTGTATGCTAGAAATGTCATGCTGATAATACTTGGCCAGGCAAATTTCCACGGTATTTTCAACCAGATCATTTCACAACTCACAACAGCTACTGGCACAAACACCTTGAATTTCAAATCTATTGGAATCAAAAATGAATGAATGATCAATGCTCTCAACAGTCTTTGTCCAGCAACTTTCGCATTGGCCATTCTGCTTTCAGTGCTGTTGACAAAATATTGTCCAAGCAAAACAATCTCAATCAGTGCATATGGCACCATCCACAGGTATCTACAAGAAACAAACTTTAAGTCCACAGCACAGCACATCAAAACCATTTGCAAAATGAGAAGCATGGAGTTTGCACCTATAACAATCATGTAGATTATTTCGTTCGTCATTTTTTCCGCTTGATACTTTCTGTAATAGTTAATTGATCTTGCAACAAAAACTATCATCAAGATTAGTGCCATGACAATTGGTGTAAATATAACGCCAAATTGTAGATTGATGTTGATGTGTAGATATAGTGATGTTGGGATGGCAGAGATATTAAGTACTACTAGTATTAGTACTAATGATAATAGCTTGACATTTACAAAGTCAAATGTCCGTGTAAAAAAATATTCTCTTCTAGCGTTATCTAATTTATCTAGGGCCTTTTCGCCAAAATTGTTGTAAAAGTCTCTTCTGTATTGGTCTTTTAATATGTTGTAAGACCTTACAACTTCCAAGTATTTGGTATAACAACCCGACTTGGAGCTTGGGCTGTATGCCCTTGTCAGGTTGTAATATCTTTCTTTAAGTTCCTGCTCTGTGCATGTTTTTTGTAGCATCAGAATATTATAGCAAGAATTCATAAGGGTAAAATTTTCTTTTGTTTATGTTGATTTTTTGGATGGAAATAAGAATTGTGAAATTTTGACGTGCTGCGATATACAACGATTTATGGAACAAAAATAACTATAAATTGGTTGATATAAAAAGAAATATACTTGGGAATGCCTTTTTGGCAATCTAAAATTTCTCTTGCTATGATTTGTATTTAATGCCCGAAATTGCATTTGGCTGTAATTTTGTAATATTTGTAAGTTATATAATTTGTTACGGTAAGAGTGATTTGTATACATCTCTTTAGGACAGCTTAGTTATATACTTTTTTTAATCCGGATTGGTATATTATTACAGTCAAATCAAATGTAAAACTGTAGGCCATCCCCCACTGCATTGTAGCTGATCCATTTATCGACCGCAATAGGCGCTTTAGGTTTTTTGATATATATTTTACTACAGTCAATGGCGTTTCTAATGACTCAAAAATGAAGCACTACTCAATCAGTATCGAGATTAGGGTTAAAGTGGATTATACAATACCACTGTTTATAAATATTACTTTTTTTTTACCCTTAAAATGAGACATCAACACTACACCAAAAATCACTGGCTTGAGGAAGTCAAACAGTTTTCAACTCATAAAACAAAGTTTTTACCATGTGCTTTTTGCTGTGCGCGGCTTACATACCAACAAATACAGCAAAGGGACGTTGTAAAAGAAAGGTTGTAGAAAAAAACAAAACTTATTTACTAATGATTTTTTAATAGGTAGTAAGTTAAGCTTTATAAAATCGATGGAGTTGGTCTACTCTATTTGCCTATCAGCTAAAACACAAGACATAACAAACATTCTTACTTTAGACAAAAAAACTGTGCGTAAGTACCGTTAAATGCTCAAGAAATGTCTCAAAAAAGCATTCAAAGACGACCCATTCCTTTTGGGTGGTGAAGGCGTCATTGTAGAAATTGATGAAAGCAAGTTTGGGACAAGAAAGTACAACAGAGGCCGTCTAGTTGATGGTTCATGGGTTCTTGGTTTAGTGGAAAGAAGTGATTCACGAAAGATTGTGCTAGTTAAGGTTAAAAAACGTGACAGAGTAACATTGACAAGTGTAATATTAAAGCATGTTCACCCTGGAACAACGATTTACACTGATGGTTGGCGTGGTTATACCGATTTGGCATCTAACAATTACGTTCATCAAATAGTTAACCACAGCCTGAACTTTGAGCCCCTTTAACCGGGGTGCACACTTAAACAATCCAAGGAAATTGGAGTGGATTGAAAGCAACTGTTCCAAAAAAAAGTCGGAACAGAAAGTTGTTAAATTTCTACCTTCTACTTTTCATGTTTAAGCGAAACTGGGGCCAAAACTTTTATTACAAGTTATTAAACGTTTTTTGAAAATGTTTCTTTTGGTTTTTATTTTAATCATTTCTTTTGTTCATGTAAAAATTTAAGGGTCTAAAAAAACAAATTTTTGTTAATATCTAAAAACGACTTAGTTCAAATAGCATTTTTTTGAAACCCTTATTTTTGCTCCTGCAAGCGTCTACTAAAAGCTTCAAAAAGCATCTTTTGAACACTTACTTTATCTTTAAACGATGTAATATAAGACCAGCAGTATATACAACTTTTTCAAAATGCCAAAACCGGGTGTTTTTAGATTTATTTTCGTCGTGTTGATGTCTCATTTTAAGGGTAAAAAAAAAATAGTTTATGAAAAAAAGTGGTATCTAATAATCCCCTTTAACCCGAGATTAGTTCAAAATGCCAATGAAAATCTTGTCATGCAAAAATATTCTAAATTAATTCTAGGGCTTTGATCATTAAAAAGAGTGGAATTCAAGTATCGTAAAATATCTCTTGAACTTGTTTAATTGCAAAATGAATACACAAGCCTGCACTAGCGTGTGACTGACCTAAAAATTCCACACATTCAATAATATAATATAGACTATTTTATTGATTGATAACATTATATGGGCCAAAGTTTGACGCAAAATAGGCTTTTTTATGCACATTGTAACAGTTTATTCGTATATGATTATGCAAAATATTATCTCGAATTAATGGTACTATCTCAGTCACGATAAATTATGCCTATTGCTACTTGTAAACTTTAAATTGATATAAGTTTTGATATCACAAGCCCTTATTAATATGGTATTATAGATATTTATATGCAATTTCATCGTGATATTATGGCTAGAAGCCCTCTTCTTTTTGTACCCGTCCAATATTTGCAGGCGATATACTATAGCCAAATTTGAGCTTTATTGGAGATGTTAATATCAAAATTGCATAAAATACTGAAATTTTATTTGGGGAGTTTGATGTATTGCTATACATTTTAGATACTTTCTACTTAGATTTTTTAGGATGCAAATAGAGGAATGCTGCGACATAGCATAGATTCTTTTTATGCAAACATGGTTTATTTGTAATATTTTTTTTACTAAATTACCATGAAATATCACTCAACAAATTTCTTATATCATGCAGCCAATGCACGCAACGTTATAGTAAATAGACGCTTTATCAAATTTCTTTTTTATTTACTATATTTCTGCATTATTATTTTCAATTCATCCTGGCTTATTTCCTTTCGCGTCAAGATGTTCATCATTTCTCTTAGTTTCTCATCTTTAATACGATCACATCTTACATCTTCGTTTCTGCTTTTTCTTCGTGTTTCGTGCCATTCGCTAATTGCTTTAAAATCCTTAACAAGTGATGTTTGGCTACGTCCTCCTTTATTAGAAAAGAAATTATACTCCGTATTGATTTTTTGAAAATGCATAAGACCATCTATCTTAATGCCTTCCTTATTGTGCCTTGCAATCTCTTTCTGTTTCTCTGTCATATTGCTTTCGTTAAGCTCACTGTAATTCCCCGTAATATTGCACAGCTGATTCATACAATGTACATTATCAATATGCTTCTCAAGCTCGTTGACAAACTCTTTTTCGTCGTACAGCGCAGCAAATGTCTTGTTATATTCATATTCCGCCCTTTCACTACCAGTAAGATTAACATCCTCTTCATTATAATCACAAGATTCGTCTTTACAAAAAACTTTATATCTTTGCACATTCATGCTCCTTTTGCTTGCATTTATCAGTGACAAAATAGCTTCAGCATTGATAGTTGCTGTACTATTTCTGTACTTAGAAAATATTTCTAGAGCTTTGTTGTAATAACCAAGATTGTAAAGTGCTTGGCCTAGCAAAATGTTTACGCGATCATCCTTCTTTTCCATTTTGTTGATGTATTTGACACATTTTTTGTATTTCTTAAGCTTGTATAGACAGTAAAAGTGTTCAAATGAACCCTTTCTTGTAAAGCATAATGCTTCTGCATAGTCTTCCAAATGTATAAGAGCTATCGCCTTGTAGTCATAATTGTCAGTTTGTGAGATTGCATAATGGTCTTCTGCTTGAATCATGCTTTTTAGGTCACTCATTACGGGATATAAAACATAATACTGATATAAGCAAAATGTGTAAGCTGGAATGTAATGAAGCAGCTGAAGGTTTATAAGCGCAGCAAATCTTATAAAAACAATAAATAAATCTTTACTTGATGCAGGCAAAGTATAGCGTTATAATGCAAAAAAAATCAGGGGAAGCTTGCGAAGAGATGGTAGAATTATTAAAAAAGCAGAAGGAATGAGTAGTCTGATAAGCAAAAACGAAGAATTATATTTCATGCACTAGAAAAACACATAAAAAGCACTTATACCTTCTGTAGTACTTGTGAAAAGTAAAAAACTGACAATTGCAAAAGCTAATATGTAAAACATTTATGCGTAGAGAGATATCTAAATATCGATATTTGTTTTTAGGCAATAGTAGCTATATTAATTTTTGCTTAGCTATCAATGCCAAGTGTGTACATAGCAAATCTTAAATTATCAGCAAAACTGTAGTGTTGTAATCTCCTAGTACTGCATGAGGTACAAATTTATATAAAAAATTATCATTATCACCTCATATGACCAGACAGGACATATATTCTTCTTTAGTAAACAAGTCTTCATCAAAACAATTATGACTTTTAATATTGCAAAAACTGTGGCAAAATCTATTAGGTAAATACCTCTCTTAGTATTGACCACGCCTTTAGCTGTGAAGTGTGTAGATATAATTTATGTGAGTAAATAAAAAAAATCATATGTTGTAGCCGATTAAATAAACCCTTATGTTGGTTAACAGGCATAACATCATATATAAAATGTTTTGTAAAATTATTTGTGTATAGCAGAATGGAAAATATAATAGTGAGTTTATAAGCAAAGTCAATGCTTAATTGGATGTGGAAGATGATCAATAAATAGTAAACGTACATATAATTAGTGTTCTTCTTTTTTACTATGCCCTAGTACAGATACCTTGTATATGCATGTATATCTTTTTTTACCATGATTGCTCAATGCCTCGATTGTTAAACCATCATATATTTCTGATCCGTGTATTTTATATCTGTGTGCTATCATATCATCTAATTTATATTCATAGGTCCCTAGTGACACTCTGTGGTTTTTTCTCAACCCATACAAACTGAACTCTTTCATAGCACTTCTTCGGTCAGAAGTCATTGGATGTGTAATGACTACTTTATCAATGCATATTGGCCCATAAAACATAATTGTAATCTTACCAGTATTACCGCAAAAAGAAAAACAATCCCCAGCCTTATTCAGTCCATAGAAAACTATACTAGGATCCTTATGCTTTCTTCCCAAGAATCCATATTTAAATGGTTTAGTTGTATTCGTGTAATTGATATATGATCCCTTTTCTATGCTCGCGTAATCTTCATTCTGTACAATTTCTTCGAGTTTTTTCTTGATTGCTTCGTATTTTGCTTTTATGTCATGATTTTCTATGTTGAGATTGTTAAATGCGTTTTTTAGGCGGATTGCTTCTTTATTGTCATTTCTGAGATATTGTATAAGTATATAAAGTGCAAGTATACAACTAATAATGTAAGACTTGTAATCAATAATGTTAGAAGTAACGGTAAATGGGACAGTTTCAAATGCTGATAGATGAGCCTGTTTCGGTTTTTTTGGTGTGTCAAATAATAGTGTATTGTCGTCTAATCGAATTGTAGATGTGTCGGGTGTCCTAACCATCTTGACAGAACGTCTTCGGTCCATTAAGGGCAAAAAATCCAGTCTTTTTATCACCGAAAATAATAATGGAATCTATGCAATAGATACCAGCAACAAGGAGTATTATGAACAAGTAGTTAAAAATATTCAGAGGCGAGCATAGTTACAAAGATGGAGCATTGATTTTGGGTGATAATGCACAGAGGCAACGAACAATTAATGTAGTGAAATAGTATATTACTGTCATTCCTTTAAGTGTGATAGGATGGTAATTGGATGGATCTAAAAGAAATACTTTTTTGCAGGTCCAGCTACGTAAAACCACCCAACAAACCAAATCCTGTAAAGATATAACTGGGGTGCTTAAAAGGTATTTGGAGCAGACGATTCTGATGTTTAAGCGCATATATAATAAATATAGGTGTAGTGCGAGTTTCCCTCCTTTCTGTAAAGCCAATAATTGTCAAGTTTATTTGCGTAAACAACCAATGTCAAAATTTACAAATAATTCTTCGGGAATGGGGTTTAGATTACCTTGCGTATGGCTTCTGATGCATTATTCAAGTTCGATCTGATCAAAGAAATTTTTTGCGAAGCATGAAAGCAATTACCGTGTTTAGATAGTGTTGCATTTCAAATTTTGCTAAAAACATATGTTGTGATTTTAACATTGCATTTTATGCGTAGATGCGAATTTACACATAAAAACTCTAACTTTGGTCTCTCTCCTACTATTCACAAAGATAGCCCCAGAGATGGGGTTAAGATTATTTGCTAGGTTTTCCCTTCTACATCGATCGATATTCAGGATAACTAGCCTTAATTATCTCAATATGCTTCGCATAATATCTTTCGATCATTTTGTGGACTGCAGATTTTTTGATGTGTACATTGGCGCGATTTCCAGCGGTATTGATCCTCTTTATATGCAATTGACATTTTGTTTGTTTAACTTTCAAATAACCCTGTAAATTAGGGTTCTCAACAAGATACCAACTTTATAGGTGTTTTATTCATACATAACTTTGTTAATGTATACGTCAAGCATATGACAAAGACAACTCGTCATCACATATAATGATGCAATATAACGATTAAGATTAGCAGCTTTTTTTTATGTGATTTCTCTTTCTATACATTGCTCTGTGTAAGCAACCCCGTTGCATGCTAATTGGCAAATCGATACAGCCATTTATTTAGCCCTTTGCAGATAATCTGGATGGTATCTAATTTCATTATGACTTATTTTACAAACAATCTGCCTTCTGTTCCTACAGCCATAAAAATTATCTTATGTAATTTATAGCAAATAAATTTACCACTCTAATCTACAAAACCTTCATTGCTATTATTACCCATATATTCTAGGCTTTAGCTTTAGTCAGTCTTTTTTATGCAATTAAATTTCTAATACAAACTTGCCTTATTCTCTTCTTGTTAACTTACGATAATATTCTGCTTACTTCGTTAGTATATTGACAATACTAGAAAACATTAAATTGATTTCATTTGACATATTTATAAGTTATCGTCACAATGCCCCTATGTTTATGTACTTAATATCCTATATTGACTGTTATAAATCAATAGCATATTTTACAACGTATTATGATATAGATATCGCAAGTCATAAAACTCTTGTAAATGATCTGAAACACGATTTGATAAGAGGAATGGCAGAAAGTATTGTTACCAATTATATGCAGAAAACAGACAACTTTGCAATCGTTGTTAACCAGCTGCATGCTATAATATCTGAGTGTCAGGGTGAAGATATAATAACACGTCAAATTATGGACCATCTAAGATCATTATTTGACATTTTCAAAATTCCACAAATAAATAATGTAATAGAAACAGCTCAAGAATTTCTGCAGAGAGATGTTGTTTTTTGTGTAAAGCTACAAAACCACTCTTTTTTTACACCAGGTCATAAGGATGAAGCATTTGTAAAAAATTATCTTGCACGGATCATAAGACGAGGCATGTTTCACACCATAAACTTTTGCTTTAAATGTTTTTTGCATGCAAATGGTAATAGGAGCGCCGAAGCGATTAGTCGTTTTGCCGGTAATTTTGGCAGCTATATCGACAAAAAATACATAAATGTCTTAACCACAATCAAACTTGAAGAAAGAGATAAAGAGTTATTTACTCTAGATTCATATCGTTCCACTTTCCACGATTTTAGCGACTTTACCTATATCACTAAATCAATCTTTGAATCAATCCAAAAAAAGTCTTTATTTGTTGTCTTTGCTTTCGATATCCAAAATTTTTTCTTCCAAATGTGCAAGTCAATCAATGCAAATACGTCTTCTTTAGAAACATTTAGAAAAAATTCTATGAAAAATATGAGAAGGGTAATCTCGGCATTTGAGAAAAGACTCAAAAATAAGGATTTACTTTATCTATTGCATTTCCTGGAGAAGAAGCGGGAAAGCGTTGTTTTCGTAGCTAAAGAATATATTGAATTTGATATTGACAATTTATTTGACATGGAATCTATTTATGAAGATGATTTAGAGAAGATCATAGAAGGTTACAACCTTGTCCAAAAATTTGTATCTCTCATGCAAAAATTTACAGGGGACATTTTGCTTTTCTCGAAATACTAAAATCGTATGCTTAGTATACTTTGTTTGATACGCTATAGCAGCAGGTTGATCAAATCAACCTTAAATCTGATATGCTAAATACTTTGCTGCAGGTAACGAAATAAAATCGGATTGATTGATATATCAATAAAGAGATACTTGTCATTATAAGATTTCACGGGTCAATGGTTTTAAGTGTTTATATTGTGTCTGATGAATTATTTATGCTTTGCTTTATCACCACATAGCTCCTCAAGTGCCTCAGTAAAATATCCTCTCTAGCTGATCCCTCGCCGATGTTCCTTCTGTGCCTAGGGAAATGGACCCGGTCCTCATTTATAGCATAAGGACTATTCATGTGCTTCAACTTCGTTTGTTACTTGATACAAATATAAATTTTATATGTATGAAAATTTTTTTATTTAACTCGGTATCTATCATCACAAAGAATGTATCCGATCAAATTGATTAGTGACGCTTCGAATTCTGCATGTGAAACCACAGCGGCTGCTCCCTATTCACACACCTCGCAATACTTTGCCTTTGGATCCAGATGAGATGGCTTGAGAAATTATCCGTGAACAATAAAAATGCAATTTACTCCTTTTAAATATCGCTTGGCCTTGGCTAAATAGCATAGAGAACAGGATATTTATCACCAGCTCGTTCTACACCAATACAAAACGTAAACTGCACCCTGCGGTTGTCCAGTTTTACAAAGTAATATCGGGTGGAATAAAAGCAATAGCGGATATTTTAGTACATTTTAGATATTAAATGGAAGACACAAAGTAGTTGCGAATAAATGTATGTTTATTTTATTTATACTCCTTGTTGCACAGGAGCAGCTAGAATTGCAAAATAATCTTTCACAAAAAGACTTATACTCTTTAATATCTTCATCATCTCCAACCCAACTTATGCCTTTTCGAGGTGCTACATCGTCGCAAGAGTTTCTTACTTTATGATATACTAATACTTACACAATCATAAATTAATTATTCCGCAGCAAAAACCCCTTCTTCCGGGCGATAATTTGCTTATATCGATAAAAGAATAAAACTCATCAGCTAGCCTGCAAAGAGCCCTTAAACCTTTTTAATAGTTTGCCGCGGCACGCAAAAATATGAGATGATGTTGTTTCGGTAATAATCTAATTTAAATGTATCCGATTAAACACAACTAGGTTAGTTTTAAACACCCCATGAGCAAATAAAATGAAAAATGAATATAGTCATTATCAATTATTGCTAAGCTATTGGCTAGAATTAAGTAGTTTAAATGAAAAATCCGAGTTAAAGCTGCATGGAAACATACCACAAGCATTAATCAGGCGTATAGGAGGGGGATCATAAAAACGGGAGAATTTGTTAAAGAATATATAATGGAAAACCCTATGACAGCTATCAAGTAAAATGCCTCGAGCATAAATACTTGCGCAATTGGTATTTATCGCCAACAGCTAGCTTATATTGAAAGGATAGATGCATCTGCAAACTCCTAGTCAAACACTAAACATATCACCAACCACTATGACCAAAAGATTCATTTATAAAGGAATGAATTTGCAGTGGTGTATACACTTAGAACATCTTAGTCAAGCGATGCTGCGCAATTAAAACGTTTTTATACCATATTTGAATTCCTGCGTGATGGATTGATTATGATCTAATTGGAAATTGAATGCGCATTGCACCCCCTAAGTATAGAAGCCTAACTCAATCCCAAAACAACACAAAGAGATTAGTTTTACAAGAAAAAACAATATAAATACCCCTTTACATAAGGATCAACGGCATCAATTACAAGTTACTAAAAGTTATACAATTGAAGAGCTAACCAACTGTTTCCATTTCCCAATTGTAAAGGAGTAGAGAAAGGAAATATCAAAGCCAGTAAAAAAAGCTTTGATAGTTTTGACCGAGACAAGAATATATTCCTAGATGTTTAAGCTAAATAATACCGCTGCAACGCTGCTAAAATGAGATGTACCACTTAGCAAAAAGCAGACTAATACACTTTCAAATGACTATAGAAGATGCCGCCAAAGGTATTACATCGTCCTTATGCCACGGATTTTTTGAAAAAATCTACACTACAATATCCAGCAGATCCTAGTATAATAGGCAAGAAATAAGAGTGCACAGCGAGGTCAAATACATTTATTAAACCAAATAAAGCCATGACCTAGGATAGGTTAGTAACTTTATTCCACAGTTGTTATGCAAAGGCGCTAGACCTAAAACCCACAATCAAAGCATACATCCAATCGAGAGTTATTAAAGCGCTTAAGGGCATCTTCCTAGACTACCGCAGAGGCCAAGCGGAAGGTGGCTGAAGCATAGATGAGGTAGAGGATGTTATAAATGACTTTTGGTAACAGAAGAGCCTGATCTAAATCTCAAAGAATAATTTGAAACAATTCAAAGAACCCATAAATAAATAATGTCCGCAAAACCAAACAAACACCTCACGACTGGTATAGGCGGAATCTTAATGAAAATATTGTGATACGATATGTATTAGAAATCTTTACAACGTAACTTGAGTAGAGATTAAGCAAAATACGGCTTATATAAGCAAAGAAGCTTGGACTAATGCATAAATGGAAGACCGGTGCATCAAATACCTCATGACCCGAGGTATGTTTTTTACAGTATATAAAACATACTTCGAGGCGCTAGACCTGGAATCACAATTAAAACATGCATTAAATTTTTTTTTTGAAGATGATTTTGAGAGCATCTACCAGACTAACGCAGAGGCGAAGAATACGAGGAGAAGGCTATAGATGAGATAAATAATACACTCATAGATTGATGATAAAGAAGTAAGGTGATCCAGTATCTGGTGAAACAAGCTACTTAATTAGCTATTTAAAGACTATTAATACTTCTTTATATTTACTATCTCTAATGCAAAGACAAGTCTAAATCTTAAATACTTACTTGTGATTTCCCAATCATACATTACTATAGAAAGCTTGTCTTTTTTTGCGGTTTTGAATATAGTTGTTTGCTATGGTGTTTACCAATTCCTTGCATACTCCCACACGCTCCCTGTTACTTTCTAGATACTTATTTTTGTGTTATATCAGTCCTCAATCATCTTTTTTTTCCCCAGAAACAGCGTCAAGTTTTACCATGATTGTAGAAGACTGTTCATATGCCTAATAGTAGGTTTATCACCTAGCTCTTCTTCTTATTTTTATGATGCAAGGTTACCTAATTACTACAGGTCCCTTTCCATTATATACGATTTTTTAGTTGCCCATAAATGTCTGACGAAATTTTGGACGAGATTAGCATGCGATTTATAATTCCATTAGCAGATGTCGACAGTGAACTGCCCGAAAGATTGTATTTTCTTATTGAAGAGGCACATTGGTTCTACCTTGACTTTTACAAGCACAAGAACAAACTTAGTCTCCGGTTTTTTGCCGAAGCCTTATTGAAACACAACAACCTGAAATTTAGAGAAGGAGATCTGAAAAACTTCCAAAAATACAAGAAAGAAATACCTGTGTATGGCGCGTTACTAATAAACCAAAATTTTGACAAAGTTTTGCTCGTACAAGGTTTTTACACGTGTAATTACTTTTTTCCAAAAGGCAAGAAGAATAAAGATGAAGCGCCTATAGACTGCGCTGTACGTGAGACAAGGGAAGAAATAGGCTACGATATAGAAAACAAGATTATTGACATGCCAATTAGGCTGAGTCCTAAGTTTGTCGTCTATCCAGTCATAAATATAAATGAAAAGACAGTATTTGAGACAATGACGCGAAATGAAATAAAAGATATATGTTGGATAGACATAGCTGATATTGTAAATGGAAGGAATGATGAGTTGAAACAGGTAAGGGGTGTATTTAAACAGTGTCACGACCTAATTAGAAATATAGATGAGAATAGATTTAGATTTAACAGAGAAAGGTTTGATGATATTTTTGATCACAGCGTGAGTAAATGCAAACTAAACCTTTGTATAAAATAAATGCATAGCTACTATTATTAGTTTATTTATGGGTTATTTTCGAATATTGCCCGTAGAATGATTATTGTTGAGACTAAAATCCTACAATTGATTACTCAGACAAAGGAACTTTACGCATCCATTGAATCAAAAATGTATTTTGGGATAGGTTGGCCAGTGTACTTATGATGACGCTATAAAGCTTTTGCATGGGAGCTAGATACGGAGCTCCTGACGCGTAAGAGAACAGCGTTTGGATAGAAAAGAGATTGGTAACAGTTGCAGATGACGCTGGAGCTTCTGAAATGGCTGTTAATTAGTTACATTGCTAGAAAATATCCATTACCAAAAAATTATTGTAGTCTATGTCACTTTGTAATATTCTGTGCCCTGCATCCCAAGCGGCTCCAGCATCGAACAGTCGTTCAACATCCATTTTAATGAGTTTTTTTCGTTCATTATATCCTCAATGCTTCTTCTGTAATCGAGAGAGATGGCATAAAGTGTTTTTTGAGTGCTAGATAAAGTGTGTATGCTTATTGGCAGCCGTGATGCTTTGGTCTTTAGTTTGGCCTTTGTGGAATTTGTTGTAAACAAAATATTGATAACATATCTTACAAAAACTACTGGCTAATATTTTGCGAAATTATGTACAAACTTGCGATAGTTTTGACAACTGCCGTAGTAACTCTCAAATTCAATTGTACAAATACTACTTTTCGCACGTCTTGTCCAACAAGCTAATACTTGTCGTGCATTTTCAAAATCGATTTTTATCCTGAACTCTTTTTTTGTTAGAAGTTACTGTAAGAGACGTTATATGCATCTGGCTTAACAACCCCGCTTGCTTTGCTTTACTCTTTTCGTTTTTATTCCATGTGAAATCACCTTACTAATAGTGGTTTACTATTTATTTTATTCCGTTTTAGTCTAGTTGTTTAGTTTCCCGCCTTTGTCTTGTCTATGAAGATTGTAAGACATATGTATTAGACTAGCAATTATAGCCTATACACATCTTGAAAGATTGTTTTAACAATTTCCCTGCTGTTTTATTTTTAGGCAACATTTCTCGATTTCTCCTTATCTCAAGCTACGAATTGTTACTCTAATAGCATTTTATACGTAATCGAAGTTATACTTCCAACGTTTCGTTTCGCTACATTTCAAAATTTATCTCATTTACATGCGCTTTGATGTCATCGACTTAGGTCGTAACCTCATAGCATCTGTGACATTTTTAGACAGTTCACTTTGGGCAGAAAAGATTTCTACTGTTAATCTTGTATTCCAATTATGCCTAGCATATAATCCAAGATTGCAATCAAAGTCTTTATAATACTAAGACATTGGCTTTCTTGCTTATTGAGGTCTCATCTTTGTCATCTATCGCCTGAATTAGCTTCTAAGGGTAAATATATGCGGGGGATTTTGTAGTTTTTCTTATACATTGGATTAACTGCTGCAAACTTCTCCTTATCTAACAGCCTCTTTGTGGTATCATCTATCTCATCTTTTCCTCTTCAGCCCTCTTCTTCACCTCTCCGGTACTCAAGAGAGATGTTCGGTAGCATTTTACAAATGATTCTTGATTCTATGTATGCCTCCTATCTTGGTATTGAATCAAGTGGCTTTGGATACTTATTATGGTATTTAGTGACTAGATGATCTTAGGACATGATATGTGGCTATAATCCATATACAAATTTCTTGAAAGAATAATTATGAACTATATGTACTGTTTTGTCTTGAGTACTATCTTTCTAATTAAGCATGGTTTAACGAAAGGCAAAAAGACATCAATTGCCATTCTACTACAAAAAAATTATTTCTACAATGTAAAGTTAAATGCACGCATATACATGCAACTCTTTGCAAAATTCCAAATTGGAGATTTTGTGTGATGCCAGCTTGAAGCATAGATACGTTTTTAATGAGGAAGACACTTGTGGTTACATATTTGGAACACAGAAGATGCATCATGAATTGGTCAGACAGAAGAAGACAGCGATCGAGTGAGGAGAAGACAGCAAGGATAGGTTGAAATGAAACAAATGCTTTAAGCTAATTTTTATATATGTATATCACATAAATAAATAGAGACTTAGCAAGTGTTTATATGGATGTAGGAAGTTAAACTAAATATACTTTTACATACTACCAGAATATCATTTTATGTCCAATGCAAAAGATTACGTTACTTGATTTTCCCGAATGGTCGCCCACTTCAGTACTCTTCAAGCTTGACCAGGCTTAACTTCGGAGATCTGACGGGTTCCGGTGGTTTACTGGTAATATGAACGTAATCAAAGTAACTGATCTGATTTGTACTTACTCTATAATTATATATACTTTCTGCATTTGAATATGTGCCTCATGGTAAATAACTTAATCACAGATCAAACTTTAAACTATTGGTTCGAATGTTGCCTTAGCAAGCAACTAACTAAGGAAAAAACCGGCTCGCTAAACTTTACAAAACTTATGACAACCGTAAAACCCAACAATCTAGCCGAAAAAGAAAATTTCTATGGAACGGTTTCGAATCTATGTATAAGCGCGAGTATAGGTTATAATCAATGATATGTACAGGTCCAATTAAATTTATCAATTATATACCGAAAATTCCATAACGAGCTATCGGTTGGATTTTGACATAAAATTTTTCGTTTCAAAAATATGATCTACACACATTTGGTAGCTAAAAATTGGGGCCAATGCAGTTCCGACCACTTACGTCTTACTTTCATATATTAAAAAAACCTCGATTTTTATTGATTTATAATTTATGAGAAACTCTCTTTACTTTATCATTATGATTACATGCACCTAAACCTTCCAACAAAACTTCAATAATACCCGGCCCACCCCGATCATACTTCAATTGTGTTAAATTCCGTAAAAATAATCAAAAAAACATGATTTTATCTATAGAATACAATATCATATGGGAAACACTGCTTAAACACTCTTAGATACCCCTACAACACCACAAGCAGCAGTAAAAACCTATCATTGTATACAGATGAAAAGCTTCAAACATAAGTGTTTAGGTAAAAAACATCCAAAAATCGACTACTAACGCCTTTAAAATCATCTAAGTTACTTCCATCATAGACGTTAGTGCTTTTAACCGGTGTAAAAATAATCAAAAAATATTAGTGATGCATTTGTCAATTCAGGTTGTGGAAAATACTTCAGAAAATATCACGGAGGTTAATAATTCCGGAAATATAGGTTTCGTATCGTCAAATTGTAGAGCAAAAAGAGAATATTTTGCTATGCAGCATATGATAAATATTTAAACCAGGAAAGGGGTTTAAAATGGAGGATCTAAATGCGGAAAACAATATTTAGTAAATCTCAAAAATTTGTTTATTTACCAATTTTGGATTGTTGAACTGTAAAAAAATAATCTACGTTATACTTCCTCCAAAAAAAGTTAGGCAAGATTTAACAAGCTGAAAATACGGGTTATAAGTGTGCATAGCTCTTTTTCACTTTTAAGTAATTACTAGCCATTAGTGGATTAATACTATTACATTTTGTGAGGAGGACAGCATAATGAATACTGACAATGTCCATAGGGGTTAAAGGAGTGGTTATATTCTAACAGGATGCACAAATGCATTTAGCCGGAATTTCTCTTCGCCAGACAGTATGGTCCCCCATACCTTGGCTAAGTAACAAAGCATGAAAAGTGCATGGTAAGGAAGTTACCTGGACTTTATCAATGAGTTAATGGATATTGGGGTGGCTTTAGGTCAATGAAGATAAAATTAGAAAATTTTACTGCTGATCTGAATTAAATAAACAGCCTGTTAGCTTTCTTTAAAAAAATCGACACATAAATTATCTATCCTGAGGATTGTTTGGGCAATCAAACGACGATGTACTCATTTGGTTACACCTTTGCAGTTATAGGCGAGTAATATGCAAGAAGATATTATAGGACATTAGTACACGGAAATAGCATAAAGCCGGATGCAATTTGAGTATTAAAATGAAACTCCAAGTGTTAGGTGTAAAATGCTGCAGAGCGCAAATTGACTCTGAAAACTTTACATCATATGCATATGAGTAATTTACTTGTAGGTTATATATTTTGATTTTTGTTATATGGCAATGTTTCTTTCTTACTAAGCACATACTCACATGACCTTTCTGCTGCTTCCTCAATAGCATTTTCTCACAGAAATCAATCTTCATTGCTTCTATAAATTATATGCATCCATTACTTTTATCTATAAATGTTCTATTGTTAAGGTGTAAGACATAGAAATTAAGTAACCAAAGCCCGCAGAGGTATGTCTAAAGTGGCCCGCAGTACAGTGATGATGGATGCCGTGGTGGTTTGGAGTGCATGGAGTTGGAAATGATGTAGTGATGAGAGTTTCTCCTGCAAAAAAAGCGGCTGAGTTTTTTTTTTCTCGAAGAATAGAAATGACGGTATTTTGCGCGTGATTGATCAGCAGTATTTTTAGAACATCGTTTAATCAATTAACCTTGACCCAGTATGTTGTCCAATTAATATATTTAGGCATCCTTTCTTTAGTCTACAAAAAGCCTTACTCATCTCTTTCGCGGAAGCTCACACGGGTATTATGATTTTGTTAAGGTTTTGAGCTGTTATCAAATCGATTTCCTGTACACTATATATAGAATTGATTTTTGCATCGATTTTACAGAAGAAGCTTAACCAGACATTTTTAAGAAATTCGACTGCATTCTCTCCTCATAAAGGTGCCTTTAGGTGAAAAACAATTGAAAAAATACATAAATATTTGATTTCTTGAGGAACCGAATTGTCTGTTCAAAATAGGATGACGGGGAATAATAGTCTAGAAACAGTAACATGAATTATTTGCTATGTGCACAAACCACCATTGACCAGAATGATGCATTTAATAGAAAAATCTGTGAAATTAGAACGGCTTTAGATTTGCAAAGATTGAATGGAAAGCAAGTGATGCATTTTTAAGAAAACTACCCCGAATAAATACTAAAAGTACTATGACAGAAATTAGGTTAATCTGTGCCTACATAAAGTTTTTCAGTATGCCAAAAATAATGACTTATTAAAAATCTAAAATTGCTCACTTAAGGAAGCATCAGAGGAGGAAATTTAAGACATCGAGAGATAGAATAAATAATCAGCATTGTTAAATTCTAACAACCAAAAAAACATTGAAGTTCAATTTACTGCTCAAATCTCTACGTACAGCAATTGTAAAATTATGGCATTCCTCATTAAATATGAAAAGGCTAATCTAAAATATTTGCAGCTCTGCTAGAATCCATACATGTATAACAAATAAAAGGTAGTGTAAGGAAATCAAAAAACTTTTTTAGACTTAAAACATAGCTATATAGAATACAAGTCTAAGAAGTAAAAATGGCAACCAATTTTATTTTATGCAGTTGCTAAACTCATTTTGTAATCTCTAGCAGATCCTCTGTATAATGTAAGTTTCTTGTCCTTGCACACCCAAACTTCATCAAAGACCTGCTCTACAAACTTTAAGTCATGACTAACGCAAATAACGGCCCCTTTAAATGCTTGTAATGACCTTGCGAGCCCATCAATACTTTCCATGTCAAGATGATTAGTAGGTTCATCTAGAAGTAAGATATTCGGTTTTTGTATACTGATCATTGAAAATGCCAGTCTGCATTTCTGTCCACCACTTAGTATTTTTATTTTTTGGTGGTCAGCTAACAAACCGAACTTCGACATTGCTTTTCGTGCATCCTCTTCCTTTATGCCCATTTTTGCAAAGCACTGCAGAGGTGAAGCTTCTAAGTCCAAATGGTCGACATGGTGCTGCGCGAAATAACCAGCCTTTACTTTAGGATTTACAATAAGTGTACCAGAGGAAGGATCCATTTTGCTAGACAACAACTTAAGTAGTGTACTTTTACCTGCACCATTGGGTCCTACGACAACTATTCGTGTTTTGTCGCTGATTTTCAATGACACATTTTCAAGTATTAGTTCGGCTTCTTTCTGAGACAGTTTGTATGCAAAATTTACAGCCTGCAAGTCCAATAAGGTTCCTACAACGTCTGTACACTCAAAAACAAATTTAATGACTGGATCGGGCTTTGGTGCCTTGACTAGCTCCATATTTTCCAGTATTTTGATTTTACTTTGTGCAAGGGTAGCTCTTTTTGCATTGTATCTAAACTTGTCAACAAATTTTTGCAGATGTTCTCGGTCTTGTTTCTGTTTTTCATACAGCTTCTGCTGATTCTGGTTGTAATTTTGCCTTAAAGTGACAAAAGAGTCGTAATTTCCAGAATAGTGTTGTAGCTGTAAATCGTCAAGGTGTAAAATATCAGTAGTGATATTGTTCAAAAATTCCCTATCATGCGAAACAATTATGACAGTTGTTTTCAATCTGACAATGTTCTTCTCAAGCCAAGCAATTGTTGGGATGTCAAGCATGTTTGTAGGTTCATCTAGCAAAAGAAGATCTGGTGAAGATACCATAGCCTTGGCGAGTGACGCCCTGACAGCCCAACCCCCACTAAGCTCTTTAATTCGCTTATTATATGACAGTTTTGTTTTTGTTGTTAGCTCTCCAAATCCAACACTCTCCAGCATTTTCTTTGCATTGCTAATATCGTCCTCATCATCTAAATTTTCGCATGCAAATTCTAGCACCGATATGTCTTTGATGTGCGTCTCCTGTCTGACAAAGTATATTGAAATACCTCGACTGATCCCAAACTTTCTTTTCCTCAATGCATTCAAAAATGTGCTTTTTCCAATTCCATTTCTGCCCACCAACCCATATATTCTATTTCTAATGATTGTCAAAGAAGCATTCTCTAATATTTTCTTTCCCTTTATTGCAAGATCAATGTTATGCAGCTTGATGTCATTCCTATTGTCAACGTTCTCTTTGTAAGAAAGGGAACTCGAAGAGTCAGATGAGGTGGAATCATTTTGTGAGTTTTCTATGCGTTTTTCAATTTTTATATTTTTTACAACATTTCCTCGTATAGTAAATGGTGTGTCAAGTGGTATGATGCCTTGCTTTACTTTTATTTCTATCCCTTCCGTGTCCATATATTCCGATAAATATTTCCTACCTGCATCTTCTGACTCAAAGGCGTGCTCGAGGGCTTTCAGTACAAAATTATGTGTAGCAGCGTCTTTTCGTTTTAGCTTGGAATAAATACTGTCCATAATAGGGTCAAATTATAATGCATGTATAGAAAAATAATAACCTCAGCTGCAAAACGTTCATCTATGCAAGTTATAGTCCGATTTACAAATACCTAAACTATTAGTTACCATTGTACGACTCCGGTATGCCGTATCCACTCAAATAACATTGCTCGGCTATTACAGCAATTAAACGTTAGATCAGCCATATTCTTTATTTACATTCCATAATTTTAAGTGTATTATATTTTTAAAATTCCAAAAGTAAAATTAATGAAGACAATATGAAATAATGTTACAATTCTCACATTTTATGAATTGGTATTAAGAGCCAAGATAATTTGCTTTGCTCTGAAAATGAAAAAAAGCAAATCGACCTGCTTGCAAATGAACTTGGCTTACTGTACAAAGCCAATACAATAGCCTATGTTATGGCTTGGGACGGTGTGGTTACTAAGTATTACAGAAGCGCAATCAAAGAGAAAGGTATGACACCTACCAATGGAAAAAATAAACAGTCTCTTCTACTACGTAAGGCGCTTGAAGCCATATCATTGGAACTTATAGGAGTATCAAGGGATATCAAACTGTGGAAGGGTGATGGAGGAATCAATGGAAAAGATATGAGAGGCTGCAAGGAGTTGGGAGACATTTTTACATAAAATATTGTTATACCATACACGATTCTAAGAATAAAACAAATAAATACATTGTGTGATTTCTGTTTTATAGATGTCTTGGTGTTTGACTGCCCAAATGTGATCGGTTCAAGGTGCTCTATAATAAAACTGATTTTACTACACAAATCAGTTTTTAACCTATAGAAATAAACTATGCACATCTTATGCATGTAGTTAATATCTATATACATAACATGGCTTAACACGACCAAAGAATATGAAAGATGATCGTTGTGATATGGCAAAGCTTTTGATATTTTGTTTGAGAAACCTGCATACAAAATGCGCATTCTAAGTAATTGCTTCAGAGGATTAATGTGAACGAAAACAATAATGCACTAAAAAGCCTGCACAAAGAGTATAAATTCTCACGAGAATATCGCAGATATAAAATTAATCTTTATACGATCATCATTTGCCAGTAAAAGTAATACATTAGTTCAGAAATATAAAAACCATTTAAATACGTTAATTTGCAACAAAGACAGACGTTACAATAATATGGAATGATGATGACTGTCTTAGACGTAATAATTTATTTATTGGCCAGTCACCAACAACGCTGACGTCCTCATCTGCTAAATGAAATACCCACGTATAGGTATGGAAGGGAAAAGCTATGCTGTATTAAATTCTATAGACCTTTTCATTGAACATTAAAGGCGAAAAATATAAAGTAGATGGAGATTACATTTAACACGCGATTTAAGGATAAGAAACAGTGTTTCAATAGTCACCGGCTGCAATACAAGAATGCATTAGAGGATATAAAAAAAAAAAAAAAAAAAACTTGACATTTATTAATTTGCTATTTGGGGAAAACTCTCATCACTTCATTACTACTAACTTAATGCACTCTAAACCTTTCCATAACTCCTTAATAATATCCTGGGGGCCACCCCGACCATACCTTTGCAGGCTTTGGTTACTTGGGCAGGTAACTCACAGGAGTGAGCTAGCAGCGGTGGCCGCGCGGTTTGCTAAGAGAGCTAGCCGCTTGGGAACAACACGGGCAAGGAAGTCTATGGTAGAGACTATTGCCGGCGCCTGTCTATCGTGTAGATAGACAGTCCGCTCCCCAACAAGGAGCGTCCCCAGGATATGTGTCTTGTTGCCGGAGCTTGCGTCAGCTAGTCCGTTTGCTTCAAGGAGGGGTCTCCTTTCCTTCTCATGGAGTTTGCATTCCATTAACAGATGCCACGCATCATCTTTTTCATTTTCACTACAGAAGATGCATTTATTGATCCATTCACGGTCA
>JAHDVE020002070.1:0-16033 GCA_022606495.2 Halesus radiatus
AAAAGTGATTGTCTTCTTGTTTTCATAATTGTTGTGATAAAACCTGTAATATTTTATAGTTTAAAAATTATTAAATTATTTTTACGATTCATTAATAAACAAGTGAAGTTCATTAATTTCAACGAATTCATCGTTAAAAATTAATAGACAAATTTCTGGGTTCCTTTTTTTATAGACTTATTTTTTGTTATTATTATTAATAATTTTTTTAGATATATCAAACCAATTGACTTTCCCATTTTCTTTCTCGACAACTCATCTAGCCCGCTGTTCTTGCCCTTCCCGAACTCCTCTACTGCCTCTGTTAGTTTGACGGCTCCGAACCCCATAATCTCATCAATCAACCTGGACGAAAGCAACTGATATCCTCCTATTTTTCCCGACAGGAAAGATTTATATGTGCATCTGATTAGCTTGTCCATTGCCTCTACGTCCTTCTTCACATTCTTTTTCAGCATCATGTGAATCATCGTTAGTCTCGGAAGACCCCACACGTAGAAAGCGTTATGGTTAAAGCGTACATTTTTTTGTGCTGAAACAGGAAGCAGGGTTTTTTACTGTCGTAATCATATTCGATTTCACTACCCAGCTGCATGTTCGACAACATGACATCATCCGGCATCGTTCCTAAGTACTTGTATTTTACGACAATAGGCGAGAAGCCTCCCTCTTATCGTAGTACATTCAATACCTAATAATTATATATATAATTATACATACTCATATATTTTATGTGCATACAGTTATAATCACTTTCTTTATAAATGTTGGAATAGATAATATCTTTGAACAATATATATTTAAATTTTATTTAAATATATATTTAATAAATAATATTTTTGTTGATCACATAATCGAGATATTTTTAAAATTTGTTGACTCATGGATTGTATTTATTAAAAAAATACATTCAGCATCTTGTAGACGGTATTTGCGTCTCTGGGTATCCCAGAACATATTTATTTTAATATGTGTTACCAGACAGTATGATACAAACCTAAAACCCACCACATACTCATAATTTGATATTTGTTTCGCCCACCCTTTTATCGAGTTCAAATCAATAAGTATGCTCGTAAATAATAATTAGATTTATATATAATAATAATAATAATAATTGCTCACGTGATATTAATCCGTGTATAAATCCAATCATTGGATGTCGTTGTCATTTCACTATCAATTTGACAGCAATTTTTCCTGATTTATATATATATAGATATATAATTCTATTATATGCGTTGATACTACTAATCAATTTTGGGACTTGAGATGGCGTGCGTGGCTAACAATGGGTGGAATCACTTGTCCGTCTCCGTTGATCTTCCTAATGAGGGCATAGGTTGGACAGCGCTTATTCAAATTGCGCGATCTTAAAATTTCCTGATCATTGAGGAACATCAACGACCCTGGGACGCCTGCATTTGGGAAAATCCAAGAAGGATTGATAGGCGTGCACTCTCTATTGAGGAACCAGCTTTTCACTAAGGTTGGAATAATGTTTGAAGTCTTACTTTCGTAAATTAAGGTCATCATTTAATGTCCCCCATCGCTTTTTTCCAGCTTCAAATAGTACTTGTCGGTTTCGTAGGTTTGAGTGGAGCACAAATTCATGGCTTCAATTGAGTGGCGGATCAGTCCCCATTGAGCAGTACCGACTATTAACTTTTGAACATAGTCATAAACCATCTTGTCTTCTTGGCCAATTCCGAAGTCTCGATTAAGAGAAGCGGGACACGTATTAGAAGGATTATAGATGTAGGGAGTCAAATCTTAGCCTTAACTGGTTTCCTGCTGCTAAGGGAAGGAGATCGTAAGGATATCCATATCATCTACCAGAAGGAAGGAGTGGCCCCTACAAACGGACAAGTCGAAAGCGTAATAAGAGAGAAGTTCAATTTTATCAGTCTTCCTCTATCCAACTTTATAGCTGCATTTATTGTTGGAATCACACTCTTAAGTGGTCTGATGGAGTTTTTTTTACGAGGTGATATTCTTGGTTGTAATGAACTCAGTAGTGAGATAGGTGAATCTGTTGATTGTGGTCCTGGCCATTTCTCTTTCCTTTGCGTAAAAAACTATGTCTTCAACATTAGGATTCTAGCTTAGCTCTTTTCTGACTTCATCTCCGAGCTGTTGCTTGATTTCGTCAGTTGATTTCCGTCTGAACTATTTGCAGTTGGCTAAGGCCAGCTTTTCAAAAATAGGAATGATCTATTTGTCCTTGTAAATTTTAGGACCAAGGAAGGTGATTTCATCGGCAGTTTGTTTTCTTCCGGTATATTCATTGCTCTGAATATAGGTGATTTTCCCGTTGAGCTAAGGCCATGCCAGTTGGCAGGTCTTTCCTTTGGCATTTTTCGATTTTCCGACCCCCTACCACTCCATTAACTCCCGAGTTCCGCCAACATTAAAAGGTCTCAATATAAGTTTGGAGTTCCTCTTCATCTAATTCATTAGCTTGATCAAAGCTGGAATCGGATACTAGTCGAGCAAGTCTGCGCCGCGGACCCCTTCTGGGATATTTTGGTATTGAATGAATGATTGCACAGTACTAAAGAGGATAACGGAGCAAATTAAGAAAGATTTGATCATTTGTTTTTTAAAAAATTAATTAACTTAAGTATAAATATTATCATTCAACCAAAATTCCACAATTTATAACATACTTTTTAAGCACAAATCTAAATCTAAAGATATTTTGGATATTTTGGATATTTTTGATATTTTTGATATTTTTGATATTTTTGATATTTTGGATAATTTCGATATTTTGGATAGTTTTTGATATTTTGCAAAGTCCATACTATTTTGTAGTACTTTGTGGCTAAGCCATATACGCCATATACACAAACAATTATGGAATGCGAAATTTTTTTTTAGTAATTTATGGTTTCGACCTCCACAAAGTAAAAGTTATTTTGATTCATTTATTTTCGAACCCTTCCCCCATATTCAATTTTTTTTTTGTATGAAAGGGGTGTGTTTTTCTAGAATGATTTCTAGATTTATATATTCATAATTAAAAAAAAATAATTAACAAATTGTATTTATGTATGTCATAAATATCAACATTATTTAAATAATAGAAACCCAATGTAGTTGTTGAAGGCCTATCAAATATGGGCAAAAAAAAAAAACCAATATTATTGGCTCGTTTAGGTAACGAAATCGAATGGGATTGAGAAATCGAGTCGTAAAAGTTGACCATTTGATTATTGAACTGCTTAAACAGTAGTAGTATAAAATAGTATAAAATAGTATAAAATAGTATAAAATAGTATAAAATACATAAATGAGGTAAAAAATATCATAAATAAGTATAAAATAGTATAAAATAGTATAAAATAGTATAAAATACATAAATGAGGTAAAAAATATCATAAATATATCTCAAAAGATATTTTACTATGATAATATATATTTTTCATCCATTGGATACCCATGAACGCTTTTTTTAAAATTTATTCGAAATCAGAATCTTTTAATATCTCCATGAATTTCAATCTTGAAACCTGTATGTTTCTGGACATCCTCTAAACTCGACTCGGTTGCGATTTCAGTCAAGTACAACTTTCCTCCAATGTTTTGGAAGACTGCCTTCTCAGTGATGACGGTGCTCACCACTCCCGTGGCAGTGAGTGGCAAGGTGCACTCCTCCAATAGTTTTATGCTGCCTTTCGCGCAATGCTCCATCGCCACGATGACTCTGGAGTTGCAAGCCACCAAGTCCATCGCTCCCCCCATGCCACGAACCATTTTGCCTGGAACGATCCAGTTCGCAATATCCGCATTTCTGCTGATTTGGAGAGAACCCAGAATTGTTAAATCGAGATGGCCTCCACGGACAATATCAAAGGAGGTAGATGAAGCTACATAAGATGCTCCTGGTTTAGCAGTTATCGATTCCTGTATTTATAAAAAAATATACGTAAATTTTAATGTAAGCCAAGATATGATAAGGTACTTTGCCAGCATTGATGAGGTCAGGGTCTTCATCGCCTGGTCTCGGATAGTCTCCGACTCCGATGATTCCGTTTTCTGCATGGATATTGATATCGAGTCCCTCTGGCAAGAACGCAGGCAAGAGGCTGGGAATACCAATGCCCAAATTAATTGTCATGCCGGATTTCACCTACTGTGCAGCTCTTTTGGCGATTTTAGCTTTGCATTTCGCTTCCCTAAGCCAGTGATTTATTACTATCGCCAAACCATACCGGTCTCTCGATTTTTTTATCCGAAAACTTGCTCTTGGGGTCAGATTTGTATATTCTGTCCACATAGAGTCCTGGTAAGTGGATCATATTGGGATCGAGATATCCGTCTTCCAGGATTTCGTCGATTTCAGCTACGACAATCTTAGCCGCCGTCCCCATATCCGAGTTTCGGTCGTTAGATTAAGATCAGATTGGCCTTGTGCGCTTTGATGAGTGCGAAATCTCCATGGATTGCTTCTTCCATAATGAAGTTGCGGCCCTTTTAGTTCTTGATCTGCTGAGGGACTGACATAATCTCTACCTCCTGTGTTACTCGCCTAAACTTGATCGGAAAACTTTTCGTCGGCATGCAATATTTTGTACCCTGTGAATCTATAAAAACCAGGAATTCCTGCACCTGCACGCTGCTGCTCGAATCTTCTCAACGACATGTTAGGCTTGAAGTCTAAAAGGATAATAAAATGTCAAAGAGACTCTTTTAGTTCAAATAAATAAAATAGTTAAAATTACAATGAGCGCATTGGCAATTAAAATATACTCATGGAAGAAAATAAATGAATAATAAAAAACAAAAAAAAGGTAATTATTTGGAAAGAACGGATAATGGGAAAAATCCAAATAATGAATGAGTAAATCACAATCAGCATATCAATCCCAAAAGTCACAAAAAGATCAATCGCAAAAATCACAATAACCAATATAAACACCATTAACTTTATGAATCATGTATAATACATGCATTTCCAGAACAAGTATATTTATTGCTATCACCATTTATCTTACTTTAATGAGTTTCTAATCCTAATTTATATTTTCATAACAATATTATTGAAAAATGGCGAACTGGTTTTGTATAGGAAATAAAATAAAAAGAAAAAATAAAAAATCCAAATCCAAATCCAAAATCCAAAATCCAAAATAATAAATCTTGAATCTGTAAATCACAATAAAATCATTATCTCAAATTTTCATCAACCTAACTCTAGTTAATAATTTTCGTTATCATCCGAATCATATGGATGGAATATTCCTTTGCCTTTCAATTCGTGTTCTTTGATAAGTTTTCTATCAGTAAGTGATATACTAAGTTGGACATAAATATTTTGGATATCATATCATATGTTTTATCATATGTTTTTATTTTTTTAGATTCTGATTCTGAATATGAATCTTATTTTCTATTTTTTGTCTTGTATTATTCTATTTTGTATTGTTCACATTTCTTATGTTTTGATTTCTCTTCTATCTTCTGTTTTGAATTCCATATTTGTTTAACAGCTTTCTTCATCTTACTTAATCATGCTATACGGTCGTTAATCTACTTCTTCCACTTCTCCGTTTTCAAGTAAACTCGCTACCTTTCAATTGTTTCGCTGAAGGAGGATATGCCTTCCAATCTATCGATCATTTTGCTTTCCACTAGGCCATTTTTATTCGTAGATTTTTAGATAATACTTTCTAATCGTTTAGTTATATACATAATTATGCTGAGAATAAAGAAGAAATTGTACTGAAACAGCGGACACTAAGATACATTATCTTAGGATTTGGGTCTTTTAGATCAAGCCAGTCATTAGTGCATGCAATAGATCTTTGCCTTATTTACTGCTCTATTAAGTAATAGCCACGAGCATTTAATACGCAGAAAGTTTAGTATTTTTCATATGGCATCGCTTAGTAAACTCTAAAACCCTATCAAACAGCGGATGTTATCTGACGATAGCTGCCTGGCGTTTGTTACCAAGGGCTATGTTGACAGCCACCCGAAACGGTAGGAGTTTCGAACCCTATGTTTTAGCTTTCCGAATATACCATTCGAGCTGGTCAAGAACGCCCTGCTTGACCATGTACTAACCGAAGCATGCGAAAACACCAGCAATATTCATACAGTATCTGCTAATATCATCATCAGTAGACGAGATGAGTTCAAAGATGCGGTCGATGATGTTAGGGGCATGGAATATTTTGTGAGCAGTTTCTCCTAGTATTTCGTTGTTTTTTGCTGAACTGAGGGAATAGATAACTTTCAGGACAGGAATTAAGGTTTATGCTCTCTCTGAGCAAATAAACTTGGATAAGTAGGGGATAAATCTCAACATAGTGCCTTAAAACTAAAACTAAATCCTATGGCAGATCAGCAGATTTGAAAGTAATTCAAGCAGGGCCTCTCTGTGGCTGTCCTCCGGAAACGCGTTAAACAGAGTCTCGACCAGAATAGCAACACCATTCCTTAGCAGTTGTTTCCGGCAAGCACGACTGGCGGCCGCAAGACTCGATAGCAATTCCACAAAATATTTTATCTCGTTAAACTATTTGATTTGTTTTTAATATAGTTTTGTGAGAGATCTTAAGATGCCTGAGTTCAGCCAGACATTATATTAATTTGGGTTCCTCAAAAAAATAGTCTTGAGCTCCACAATATGCGAGTGCTACAATCGGCTTGGTTAGCTGAATAGTAGGCGAGCGATAGACTCTCGACCTATGCTTCCGGGCGTGGATGTCCATTGAAATGATCATTTCATTCCTAACTTTTATAATAGTGATCAGATTTGCTGCCCGACGAATTTCTCTTCTGTTATTATCGCGCTGGGTATCAAGTGAATTTGCGTCAATCATCTGGCTGGTAGATCTATAGAACTAGAAAAAATACTTTTTGGTATATTTTAATAAAATTTAAATTTTAATAGATGTATGATGCAGTTCAAGAGAACGGATAAAACGTATAAAAAAGTGGATAATCGTATCATATAATGGTCTATCCGTAAAAAAATGAAAAAAAAAAAAGTATATATTATATTGATAATTATTGATAACTGTGTATACAACTATAACATATTGAATCCACATTACAATGAATATATATTTAATATTTAATATTTTTAGAGATCCTATTATTTTTATGTTACCTAAGTCTAAGTAATGCAATTATACTTTTTAAAATTAGATTAATATGAGAACTATATACAAATACATAATTAAAACATAACCAATAGGATTCAATAATAATATTTATATAAAATACTCATGGTAATTTATGGGATATCGATAGGGGGAGATTATATTTCATTAAAGTTGAGTTATTTAAAAAATTGAATGAGGTTTTATGGATTGTATTTGTCAGAAATTGATACTTGTCAACATACAAAAAATACTTCATACATTCTTACGTTTACTAAAGATTCAAGAGTTTTCATAACTAATCTGAATCCGAAGAGCTGAGACTTATCTCCTTTTTTTTTCCTTGTGCATAATTTTGTTCTTCAAAAAGGATTTACTCCTAAAGCATCTCGATCAACCAGCTGTCGCTTTCAACTCCACTCCTTAAATATTAGATACTTTCTTTTACGGGATCTTGGCCTGGTCCTATTTTTCCTTTTAAGATCTTGTATTCCTTGTAAGCCACTACGAAGGCACAAATATAATATGCGAAAAAAAGAAAATAAGAAACGGAATGAAGCATTGTTTACGTGTCGCGACTTGTAGTTGATGGGATACACCCACTTTTATCGAACGAAATCTTACGAGCATTTTCCACCTTTTATTCAACACGCCGTCATTCATATAACTATTTTCCAGTAGTTTCCAATCCTATAATTTTTTTCGGGTAAGTTTCCCTCACATAAACATAGTATAGAACCGATCGGTAGATGATCACTTGATTTTTCAGCCGTATACATTTAGGATTCAACTTCTACTGAATGCTTACTGCCGAAGACGTGGCACAATCAATTTCTTCAATCTGTTTCTCTGTGAGAATCTCGCTTCGGGAAATTTTGTCCAGGTAGAATTCCAGAGTATTTAAGAAGTAGGTTCGTTGCCGAGCATAATAATTGACGACTTGTCGGCAGTCTATCAAACATTTGCACATCTCTCTCTGAGGGATTTCGTGCCCTTCCCATGGATATTAGCATGAGAATACTCTAAGCATAGCGAATTGTAGTGGCCGAGCCAGTTTTAGACTTGATATTTGCGTTGGTGATCTTCTGGGAGGAGTTTAGGCAGAAGCTATCGGATCTATTCTTCGCTAGCGTAGTATCTCGACTACTGGTCCTTTAGATCGAGTGAGTCGGCAACCTTCTGAAGGCTGTCGATCTTTTTGTAGGTTTGCAGCGTTTACCTGTAACGCACTTCCAGCTTTTCCGCAATCCATTATTCGCAATTCAATAGATGCAGGAGCTGTTTCTCGCTTCGTAGGGATGTTCTCGTTGATCATTGCTGCTCTGAGACAACTCACCAGTCTTTCGTGTTCGCTATATTGGAATCGAGCTTTGTTCCAAAAGTATTTGCTGAGTGCCAGCAAATCTTCGCATGTTGCCTTTTCATTACTTTCTGCTTCCTGTCTCTTCTGATGGAATTTTGAAAGTTTCTTCCCAATTTCTTATTTACATGTAACCACAACTTCTAAAAAATATATTTAAAAAAAGTCATTAAAAAAGAATGATATTGTCATATATTCATATCAATTAGAAATATTGAGTTTCTGCCACATTTACGAGAGACATCAAGCCATGAAAAAATCATAATTAACTCATACAAAAACTCAGAAGGTCACTTTGAATGGCAGACCTGTAGCAAAGCATCTATTAAATATAGGATTGTCATCTAATAATATATTAAACAATAAAATGGCTAAACCAGATCGATGGTGAATACATAGACGAAGACATTCCAGATTGGGCAACAAGATACGAGGTAGTCCGGGTATACTTCGAAAGTATGTTAGAACCGAAATATCACTGATATTATTATTTCCTGCAGAAGTTAGAAAGTTATGATAATTACCGAAACACATTTCATTCAACTGGGGAAAAAATACAAATTTCAAGACTGAAATATCGCATATGTTGTTACCATCTCGAAAAATAAGACATGTTGGAGGAAATTTACCGAAATTAACTTAGTGCAGCTGGGGAAGCTGAGATATTTTAGCATGGAAATGTTGCTGACGTTGTTGTTGTCTGGAAGAAATTAACAATAGAGGTAATTTACTAAAATACAGTTCCTGCAGCTTCCCCATAGTCATGCGCCTGAGAAAATTTAGGGAGTTTATACCGGGTTCCCTGAGCCTTAGCCATTAGATTCATTCTGACCAACAAAAGTCACTTCCTCGTCCTTTCTTCTAGACTCCCTGCTTTTAGAAAGACAGTCAGATGTTATGCCTTGTTTAGCATATCCATCTGGGCTGTTGCCAGGATCCGTTGTGCCATTGCCTCGTCCGCTTTTTGGAGCTCTCTGTTTTCGAATACTATATCGTGGGTGAGTTTCACTTCTTTTGCTTTCATATTGTCTCCCTTGCGTCTAAGTAGATAATATCATATGCGAACCAATATTATTTATATTTTCACAATAACAACAAATATTTGGGAAAAAGGGTTTAGGAGTTAGGGTTGGGAGGGTTGGGGTTGGGGTTGGGGGTTTGGGGTTGGGGTTGGAGTTGGGTTGGGGTTGGGGTTGGTTGGGGTTGGGTTGGGGTTGGGTCGAACATTCTCGGATCATAAATAATCTCACAATATTCGAGTTCCTCCTACTTCCGACATAATAAGCGGAAAATATTGCTTATGCAGTGATGGAGGACTTTGCTAGCAGAGGATTGAACCTACAATGCCTGAGGGGAACCCGAAGCTTCGAACCTTAAGGCTACTTAGTAACAAAATTAAAAATTTTAACGAGTATTTGGTTTTTTTCGAATCGTTTTGTGTTCTCTTAAAATAATATTTTTGGCATTCTCATCTGTTGGCGTAATTTCAGACATTCTCATGTATTGAGTGTAGTATACAATTCTTGTTGCATGTCATATGCGGCAAAACCCGTGGACCTCGAAATTTGTTACAATTTGAATCATTTACGCAGAAAAGATTATGTTATTATATTAAGAATATTTCGCGACCCATAAATATCCCAAGCGACCCAATCTCTCTTTTTTGTAATATATCTCTCTCACTCTATTGTTTTCTATACCAATGCGATAAATCTGTATTATTCTTTAGTTGTTATATTTGCCCTGAAGAAGGTTGATCTAAGCGAAACCGGTAAAAATACAATAAATTCATGGTTTATAACAAAGTTTGTGTTTTACTTATTATGTCAAACTACAAAGTGATGGCTTTTTCTGAAAATATCGAATTTATTAATTTGGTTTTTATATTTACTGATCACATTTGAATAGCCAGGTACTTTCTAGATTTCTTCTTCATCTTCCGCTTCACTTAATTCACCCTAATTACGTAATGCTACCATAGTCTCACCGGCTCCGCGAGACCGGGGTCACCTGCGCGCTTTTCATTGAACGTGGGAGTCATTTCTCCTTCCAAGGGCATTTAAAATTGCTAAACTAAACTTTGGCAATCAGAAATCAGTTATTACGTACCTACAATATGTGGTAAACACACCTGCGATACTAATTACATTACTGTTGTGGCTCTGATTGCAAATTTACTGGAGATGTTCCTAGTATTAAACCCGTACATTATTGTATTATATTATTGGAACGGGATCTCCGTATATCGGCTGGTTTGGAGAACAGATAGATGTTTTGGAATATCTCTCGTATAACTGCGAATTAATTAGACTTAATTATTTATTGGAAAGGGCCTTATTTAATTTTATTGAAAACATTATTAATGTGAAAATATCTTCATAAAATAATATTAAATACATTTTTTTTATATGAATACCACACAAGAGTCCCAAACTGCTCCCAACCGTCTGGAGCCAATGAGACTATGGCATTCCCAATTGGGGAATGTTGTGAGGCTGAAGGTATTAGGGAGGGGAAAAAGAAGGGGAGGAGGAAGGAGGGGAAAAGGGGAAATACCTGGCTATTCAGATCTGGTCACCAAACACGGCTAAAAGACATTTCAACCAACGTTTCAATTCTGAATAGTGGTCTTTCACCAGGGCGATACTGAGAGTATCTTCCACTATGGAACGTGCGCAAATATGCTATATATTATTTTTAAATTAATTAATTGTGAAACAACACGAATTAATTAAATAAAAATTACTTGCGCACTCCGGGATTTGAACCCGTGACCTTCGGATTCGTAGTCGAGAGCCTTACCCCTCGACAATGGAGGCCGTCACATAAGTATAATATAGAAGTAGCGTGCATTAAGCATTCGTCGTTTTTAATTTAATTTAAAGTCCACCATAATGCTTATTTAAATTTTTTATTTTATATTTAATTATATTTTCAAAGCAGATGGGGTAAAACTTTGTTTTACATCACCGTTAGCCCCAAATATTTTTTAAAGGAGCCTCTAAAATCGCGAAAAATCAATTCCTTTAATGGCCTATATTTCATAATGTAAATCAAAAATAAATAAATTACTTCTAAGCCGTACTATATATATAATGTACTTTTTGATGATGGAAAAAAAGATCATTAGCTTTAGGTGAGTATTTTGGCCTCAAATCCAAAATTAAGTTTTCCATGAAACAATCCGCGCAGCCGTTCCTCTTAAGTGATAACTTGAAAAAATACTAAATTTAACATACGTAGGTACGTTTTATTATGTGTGAAAAAAGAGTAAGGGGAGGGTACTTGTATATACACGATATATACAAGTATCTACTTATTATATAGTTACACCCAATTCGACTTTAAGATATCATTAATGTAAATAATCAGTATTAAAAAACATAGGTATCACTAAAAATCGGTAAAATAATATAAATAAACAAGATTTATATAAAATAATAAATATTTTTTTAAATATTTTATATTATTTTAAGACATTTTAGAAAACACATAATGCAAAAGGTCCCGATAAACTACTTTTTGTAGTTTGTCTAACGGGAGCTTAGTATACAAAACTTTATCCTAAAGTTACAGTTAAGGTTAAGTTAATGTATATAAAATTTTAAAAAAACATTCGTAAGACTTAAAGTATAAATATTTCTTAAGAATCTTACTGAAAAATATTTCTATAAAAATATTTAAAAAAAAATTAAATTTAAAAAAAAAACGGACGTAAAATAATATTTCCTTGTTATGAAATTCTAATAGTTTCTTTTATCTAGCCAAGTTTTCAATGTATTTATAAACTGTTTAGTTTTAATACTTTTTTTTTATTTGAATCATGTGATCTAAAGTTCTCTGTCCATATTTGTTTGTACGATTAGGAACCATTAATCCTTCATTAAAATTGCAACGAGTATTGTAAGTGTGTAAAAAAGAATAGTAATGAAGAGAGGAAATTTGTAGAAAAGGGTGAACTTTTACTATTCTTTATGTCATTATTTCAAACCATGTTCAATAATGGAGGTAATCAAAAAAAATATATATAAATATGTATTATAAAAAACATTAGTAAGAAATAACATAAGATAAACCTAAATGCGGTGTTTTACCTGTGCTCTAATTATACTGAGGTGGGATTACACTCAAGGGAGAAATATAGGAAAATAACATTAATTCCAATTAGAATTGTGAGAAATTTACATTCACAACTACAGTACACAATACATGACATCAGCGCGTGTTCTCTCTGAACACTTTCAAGCAGTGCTGGATTAAACCCTGTTCAGGCCCTTCCAACTATTTTATACCAAGCCAACAAACACAGAAAAAGCGCAGCAGGCCATTTTTTTTTTTGTTAATTAGAGATGAGAGAAATTAAATTATCCGGAAAAACAGCAAAAAGATATTATTTTTTACCACTCAATTGAAATAAACACACTAGACACCTTTTTATACCAAATAAAACAAGAAGAATCAATAAAATAACCACTTGCCTTCAATTTCAAAACTAGACAAGTTGACAGCTAAAAATTACGGTGTTTGCTTGACAGTTGCTCTCATTCAATGCATAGTCGGTAAAACAGATGTCTACTTTATCTAATACTTCGGTTCTGATTTGACAAACATAATCAGCATAGAATATATATTATATGACATAAATCTTGAGTCTTCTCTATACATATAAATGAATGTTTGGCTGTGTGTCCTCTCAAAAATTACTTGACCAGTTTCGCTGAAAATAGCACAGTTTGTTCTTATTAATGCCGGGAAGGTTTGGAGAGTAATTTGAATGAAATCCAATATGTAAAACTGTTGCTTTAATGTTTTAAAATTAGTATGAAAAACATTGAACCCGCCATGTTGTATTCAGGTTAGCCCATAGACATACCACTCTGGTTAGCCACAGATTAAATTTTCAAAAGAATAAGGTTTGTTCGGGTAGAATATTTTCAAAATGGAAAACGCAAGTAGGTGCCTACTTAAGAACTTTATTATTTAAATATGTTTTGAAAAAATAAATGTTCGGAATGAAATACAATTTTCAAATTGCTTTTTTAATAATTTCTTCAAAGGATTGGTATGGACTTTGTGGCGTCATTATTAATAAATTAATTAAAATTGAATTTGTATTCACCGCCCTATTAATATACACATATTTCGAAAGCGATGCTTTCTTCATCAGGAATATATAGAATACTAAAAAATAATTATGTCAAGTATAGACAGATGATAAAATATAGAACACAGTAATGTAAGAATAAACAAATTATCAACATAAACAAAAAATGATTAAACTAGTAATTAATCCAAAATTATTATAAAACATTGAATAACATATTTTGTACTAGAAATTAAAAAAGACCTTATTTTTATTATTAATATTAATATGAAAATAGATTCAAGAGATAGTAATAGTCGTCACAGGGCATTACTTTCGCTGTCAAATCAATTCTGGCATCCAAACGACAAGCAAGAGTTCACAACTTCATAACTTTATTTAAAAAAAAAGGGGTACACATCAGCTAGTATCTATACGGAGGCCCCGAGGAGGATATATGTTTAAACGAAAATTAAACGTTTCCAGATGGAGGCTAACAACACGTTATCTTCCATGTACAATAACGATAAAGTAAAGATAAATATTTTCATAAGAAGCAATCACTCTGTGGTTTGACATAGTATTAATTAAATGAAACACGTTGTTATAAACCACGAATATATTTTATTTTCACCAACCGGTTTCGCTTAACTCAAGCTTCATCACGGCAAATATAATAACTGAAAATTATATTTACTTATGTTATTATATTTACCCTGATGAAGCTTGAGTTAAGCGAAACCGGTTGATGAAAATAAAATATATTCGTGGTTTATAACAACGTGTTTCATTTACTTAATAAAGATAAATATTCATTGGGACTTGGAACAACCTCCAGGTTTTTTTTTAATCGGGTATTATCCCTCGTCGAGCTCTACTCCTGCTCGTATGTATAGTACGTACCGATAAATCTACCCTAAAATTACGATGAATTTATAACTAGCTTTTACCTGGTTATAATTTTATAAAATTATCATTAAAAATTTATTTAACTCTTGGAAACGTTTAAAGTTTTCTTCTAATGTTTTAATCCGTTTTCGAGGAGCCCCTTAGAGAAGCGGCGCCCATGTGCATTTGACCACTCCGTTTTATGGTTAATCCGGCACTGCTCTCAAGTCATCATCATTTAAATGTGAATCTTAAACAATTTGAAAGTTTCCCTTTTAAGTAAATGGAAATCATGATAATGCCTAACTACCCCCCTAATGGTATCCTGGAACTTAGAAACGTAACAGGCAAAGTGATGAAGCAGCGGGAAGATAAAACTTTCTACAGTTCGGGGGTTTGTACAGCGATGCAACCTTGATACAACCCTTAGATAAGAATGTTCCCACTGCGGGGGATGAAGATATTTGTCCAACAAACCCTAGGCGTGAATTGAAAGTTAGATATTCTACCAAACGATTCTAATTACGATAAAATTTTAAGATTCCAGACTGCGTTTTCATATCAACCGAATCAGATGTTGCTTAGATAGAGAAAGTCACTCTTTGATGGTTTTGATATATTATATTTTTGTGTGGGTGAACGAAGAAAAAAAATTCAAGAGATTATACGACGAGCGCGTGGATGAAATAATAAGTAGAGAACGTCCCAGGAAGACATGGCACATTGAAGATAATCATTTACCAGAATCACGTAAATGTTCATCTCTTGAAGTTGGAATAACCGAAGAGTTTCTATGAATGTGGATGCTGAAAGGAATTTCTGTGTTACCATACACGAGTGCATTTGCCAAAACAGATTGATGAATGAAACCCTCATAGGAAAGGAGTAGAAAATTTAAATATTTATTTATAATGGGTTCTTACAGATGTTATCACTTACGTGAGAACAATTCAGTTATATTATACATAAATTACATAAAATAACAAATACTCAGACAAAGGATACATAGAACATAACATTACAAAAACTCACTCAATGACTCATAATACAAATAGAAGCAAGAAACACAAAGAGAGACACAAGTGATACATAATATAATTTCTTCAAAAGATTGGTGTTCACTATGTGGCATCATTATTAATAAATTAATTAAATTTACTTAATCAAATAACAGTAATAATAATAATAAAAATCATTTCTTTTTTAATTTGTTATTCTATGTTTTATAATATTTTTTATTAACATTTTGATTAATTATTATCTAATTTAATCAATTTTTATTAATGTTTATATATGTTTGTCTATTCTAACTTTATTGTGTTCTATTTTTATCATTTGTCTAAACTTGATATTATTTTTTTTATTATTCTGTATATTACTGATGAGGAAAGCTTCGCTTTCGAAACATGTTGATATATACGAGTATATGTCAATAAGGTGGTGATTAAAAGTATTTTTTTTAAATTCGTTTATTGATACATAATATAACAGCGTTACATATTTTTTTTAAGTAATAGCAGAGCATTGTTTCTAAAAGTGTAGAAATGATCAATAAAACAATAGATTTATAACAATAATGTGTTCCCC
>JAHDVE020002072.1:0-22121 GCA_022606495.2 Halesus radiatus
AAAGAAAACTGTTTGTTATGTTCCGACCCTTGCAAAGAAGTTTCCTGACGAAACTTTTGTTTTGCAAAGAGAAAAAAATTTTCTGATTTTTTTATGAAATCTGGTCGAGACCAATAAGAGTTACACAAATTTAAAATAAAACTTCCATCGGCCAGATGTTACCCCAGAAAACGGCTATCACTTTTCAACCCTTACAAAGAAGTTCACAGCTGAAACTTTTGTTTTGCAAGGACAATTAATTTTTCTGTTTTTTTTTATGAAATCTTGTCGAGACCGTTAGGACTAACACAAATTTGGAAAACAACTCCAATCGGTCAGATGTGGCCCCAGAAAACTGTTTGTCATGTTTTGACCCTTGCAAAGATGTTTCCAGAATAAACTTTTGTTTTGCAAAGAGAAATAATTTTTCTGATTTTTTTTTTGAAATATGGTCGAGACCAACAAGAGTTATACAAATATGGAATACAACTCCAGTCGGTCAGTTGTTGCTAAAGAAAACTGTTTGTTATGTTCCGACCCTTGCAAAGAAGTTTCCTGACGAAACTTTTGGTTTGCAAAGAGAAAAAAAATTTCAGATTTTTTTTGAAATCTGGTCGAGACCAATAAGAGTTATACAAATTTAAAATACAACTTCCATCGGCCAGATGTTGCCCCAGAAAATGGCTATCTCTTTTCAACCCTTGCAAAGAAGTTCACAGCAGAAACTTTTGTTTTGCAAGGACAATTAATTTTTCTGTTTTTTTTTATGAAATCTTGTCGAGACCGTTAGGAGTAATACAAATTTAGAATACAACTTCAATCGGTCAGATGTTGCCCCAGAAAACTGTTTGTCAAGTTACAACCCTTGCAAAGATGTTTCCAGAATAAACTTTTGTTTTGCAAAGAAAAATAATTTTTCTGATTTTTTTTTGAAATATGGTCGAGACCAACAAGAGTTATACAAAATCGGAATACAACTCATATCGGTCAGTTGTTGCCAAAGAAAACTGTTTGTTATGTTACGACCCTTGCAAAGAAGTTTCCTGACTAAACTTTTGTTTTGCAAAGAGAAAAAAAATTTCTGATTTTTTTATGAAATCTGGTCGAGACCAATAAGAGTTATAAGAATTTAAAATACAACTCCCATCGTCCAGATTTTACCCCAGAAAATGGCTATCACTTTTCAACCCTTACAAAGAAGTTCACAGCTGAAACTTTTGTTTTGCAAGGACAATTAATTTTTCTGTTTTTTTTTATGAAATCTTGTCGAGACCGTTAGGACTAACACAAATTTGGAAAACAACTCCAATCGGTCAGATGTGGCCCCAGAAAACTGTTTGTCATGTTTTGACCCTTGCAAAGATGTTTCCAGAATAAACTTTTGTTTTGCAAAGAGAAATAATTTTTCAGATATTTTTTTTGAAATATGGTCGAGACTAACAAGTGTTATACAAAATTGGAATACAACTCCAATCGGTCAGTTGTTGCCAAAGAAAACTGTTTGTTAAGTTCCGACCCTTGCAAAGAAGTTTCCTGACGAAACTTATGTTTTGCAAAAAAAAAAAAAATTTCAGATTTTTTTTTGAAATCTGGTCGAGACCAATAAGAGTTATACAAATTTAAATTACAACTTCCATCGGCCAGATGTTACCCCAGAAAATGGCTATCACTTTTCAACCCTTGCAAAGAAGTTCACAGCAGAAACTTTTTCAATTAATTTTCTGTTTTTTTTTTTTGTAATCTTGTCGAGACCGTTGGGAGTAATACAAAATTTGAATACAACTCAATCGGTCAGATGTTGCTGAAAACTGTTTGTCATGTTTCGACCCTTGCAAAGATGTTTCAGAATAATAAACTTTTGTTTTTCGCAAAAGAGAAATAATTTTTCTGATTTTTTTTTTGAAATATGGTCGAGACCAACAAGAGTTATAAAAATATGGAATACAACTCCAGTCGGTCAGTTGTTGCTAAAGAAAACTGTTTGTTATGTTCCGACCCTTGCAAAGAAGTTTCCTGACGAAACTTTTGTTTTGCAAAGAGAAAAAAAATTTCAGATTTTTTTTTGAAATCTGGTCGAGACCAATAAGAGTTATAAGAATTTAAAATACAACTTCCATCGTCCAGATTTTACCCCAGAAAATGGCTATCACTTTTCAACCCTTGCAAAGATGTTCACAGCAGAAACTTTTGTTTTGCAAGGACAATTAATTATTCTGTTTTTTTTTTATGAAATCTTGTCGAGACCGTTAGGAGTAATAAAATTTTTGAATACAACTCCAATCAGTCAGATGTTGCCCCAGAAAACTGTTTGTCATGTTACGACCCTTGCAAAGATGTTTCCAGAATAAACTTTTGTTTTGCAAAGAGCAATAATTTTTCAGATTTTTTTTTTGAAATATGGTCGAGACCAACAAGAGTTATACAAATATGGAATACAACTCCAATCGGTCAGTTGTTGCTAAAGAAAACTGTTTGTTATGTTCCGACCCTTGCAAAGAAGTTTCGTGACGAAACTTTTGTTTTGCAAAGACAAAAAAATTTTCTGATTTTTTTATGAAATCTGGTCGAGACCAATAAGAGTTATACAAATTTAAAATACAACTTCCATCGGCCAGATGTTACCCAGAAAACGGCTATCACTTTTTGACCCTTGCAAAGAAGTTCACAAGAGAAACTTTTGTTTTGCAAGGACAATTAATTTTTCTGTTTTTTTTTATGAAATCTTGTCGAGACCGTTAGGAGTAATACAAATTTGGAATACAACTCCAATCGGTCAGATGTTGCCCCAGAAAACTGTTTGTCATGTTACATCCCTTGCAAAGATGTTTCCAGAATAAACTTTTGTTTTGCAAAGAGAAATAATTTTCTGATTTTTTTTTTGAAATATGGTCGAGACCAACAAGAGTTATACAAATTTGGAATACAACTCCAATCGGTCAGTTGTTGCCAAAGAAAACTGTTTGTTATGTTCCGACCCTTGCAAAGAAGTTTCCTGACGAAACTTATGTTTTGCAAAGAAAAAAAAATTTTCAGATTTTTTTTTGAAATCTGGTCGAGACCAATAAGAGTTATACAAATTTAAAATACAACTTCCATCGGCCAGATGTTACCCCAGAAAATGGCTATCACTTTTCAACCCTTACAAAGAAGTTCACAGCTGAAACTTTTGTTTTGCAAGGACAATTAATTTTTCTGTTTTTTTTTATAAAATCTTGTCGAGACCGTTAGGACTAACACAAATTTGGAAAACAACTCCAATCGGTCAGATGTGGCCCCAGAAAACTGTTTGTCATGTTTTGACCCTTGCAAAGATGTTTCCAGAATAAACTTTTGTTTTGCAAAGAGAAATAATTTTTCTGATTTTTTTTTTGAAATATGGTCGAGACCAACAAGAGTTATACAAAATCGAAATACAACTCCAATCGGTCAGTTGTTGCCAAAGAAAACTGTTCGTTATGTTCCGACCCTTGCAAAGAAGTTTCCTGACGAAACTTTTGTTTTGCAAAGAGAAAAAAAATTTCAGACTTTTTTTTGAAATCTGGTCGAGACCAATAAGAGTTATACAAATTTAAAATACAACTTCCAACGGCCAGATGTTACCCCAGAAAATGGCTATCACTTTTCAACCCTTACAAAGAAGTTCACAGATGAAACTTTTGTTTTGCAAGGACAATTAATTTTTCTGTTTTTTTTTATGAAATCTTGTCGAGACCGTTAGGACTAACACAAATTTGGAAAACAACTCCAATCGGTCAGATGTGGCACCAGAAAACTGTTTGTCATGTTTTGACCCTTGCAAAGATGTTTCCAGAATAAACTTTTGTTTTGCAAAGAGAAATAATTTTTCAGATTTTTTTTTGAAATATGGTCGAGACCAACAAGAATTATACAAAATTGGAATACAACTCCAATCGGTCAATTGTTGCCAAAGAAAACTGTTTGTTATGTTCCGATCCTTGCAAAGAAGTTTCCTGAGGAAACTTTTGTTTGCAAGAAAAAAAAAAATTTCAGACTTTTTTGAAGTCTGAGGTCGAGACCAATAAGGAGTTATACAAATTTAAAATACAACTTCCATCGGCCAGATGTTGCAGAAAATGGCTATCACTTCAACCCTTACAAAGTTCACAGCTGAAACTTTTGTTGTTTGCAAGGCCAATTAATTTTCTGTTTTTTTTATGAAATCTTGTCGAGACCGTTAGGACTAACACAAATTTGAGCAACTCCAATCGGTCAGATGGCCAGCCCCAGAAAGCTTGTTTGCCGTCATGTTTTGACCCTTACCGGGAATGTTTCCAGAATAAACTTTTGTTTTGCAAAGAGAAATAATTTTTCTGATTTTTTTTTGAAATATGGTCGAGACCAACAAGAGTTATACAAAATCGGAATACAACTCATATCGGTCAGTTGTTGCCAAAGAAAACTGTTTGTTATGTTACGACCCTTGCAAAGAAGTTTCCTGACGAAACTTTTGTTTTGCAAAGAGAAAAAAAATTTCAGACTTTTTTTTGAAATCTGGTCGAGACCAATAAGAGTTATACAAATTTAAAATACAACTTCCATCGGCCAGATGTTACCCCAAAAAATGGCTATCACTTTTCAACCCTTGCAAAGAAGTTCACAGCTGAAACTTTTGTTTTGCAAGGACAATTAATTTTTCTGTTTTTTTTTATGAAATCTTGTCGAGACCGTTAGGACTAACACAAATTTGGAAAACAACTCCAATCGGTCAGATGTGGCCCCAGAAAACTGTTTGTCATGTTTTGACCCTTGCAAAGATGTTTCCAGAATAAACTTTTGCTTTGCAAAGAGAAATAATTTTTCTGATTTTTTTTTTGAAATATGGTCGAGACCAACAAGAGTTATACAAAATCGGAATACAACTCCAATCGGTCAGTTGTTGCTAAAGAAAACTGTTTGTTATGTTCCGACCCTTGCAAAGAAGTTTCCTGACGAAACTTTTGTTTTGCAAAGAGAAAAAAATTTCAGACTTTTTTTTGAAATCTGGTCGAGACCAATAAGAGTTATACAAATTTAAAATACAACTTCCATCGGCCAGATGTTACCCCAGAAAACGGCTATCACTTTTCAACCCTTGCAAAGAAGTTCACAGCAGAAACTTTTGTTTTGCAAGGACAATTAATTTTTCTGTTTTTTTTTTGAAATCTTGTCGAGACCGTTAGGAGTAATACAAATTTTGAATACAACTCCAATCAGTCAGATGTTGCCCCACAAAACTGTTTGTCATGTTACGACCTTGCAAATATGTTTCCAGAATAAACTTTTGTTTTGCAAAGAGAAATAATTTTTCTGATTTTTTTTTGAAATATGGTCGAGACCAACAAGAGTTATACAAATTTGGAATACAACTACAATCGGTCAGTTGTTGCCAAAGAAAACTGTTCGTTAAGTTCCGACCCTTGCAAAGTAGTTTCCTGACGAAACTTATGTTTTGCAAAGAAAAAAAAATTTCAGATTTTTTTTTGAAATCTGGTCGAGACCAATAAGAGTTATACAAATTTAAAATACAACTTCCATCGGCCAGATGTTAGCCCAGAAAATAGCTATCACTTTTCAACCCTTGCAAAGAAGTTCACAGCAGAAACTTTTGTTTTGCAAGGACAAATAATTTTTCTATTTTTTTTTATGAAATCTTGTCGAGACCGTTAGGAGTAATACAAATTTGGAATACAACTCCAATCGGTCAGATGTTGCCCAGAAAACTGTTTGTCATTTTTCGACCCTTGCAAAGATGTTTCCAGACTAAACTTTTGTTTTGCAAAGAGAAATAATTTTTCTAATTTTTTTTTTGAAATATGGTTGAGACCAACAAGAGTTATACAAATTTGGAATACAACTCCAATCGGTCAGTTGTTGCCAAAGAAAACTGTTTGTTATGTTTCGACCCTTGCAAAGAAGTTTCCTGACGAAACTTTTGTTTTGCAAAGAGAAAAAAAATTTCAGATTTTTTTTGAAATCTGGTCGAGACCAATAAGAGTTATACAAATTTAAAATACAACTTCCATCGGCCAGATGTTACCCCAGAAAATGGCTATCACTTTTCGACCCTTGCAAAGAAGTTCACAGCAGAAACTTTTGTTTTGCAAGGACAATTAATTTTTCTGTTTTTTTATGAAATCTTGTCGAGACCGTTAGGAGTAATACAAATTTGGAATACAACTCCAATCAGTCAGATGTTGCCCCACAAAACTGTTTGTCATGTTACGACCCTTGCAAATTTGTTTCCAGAATTAACTTTTGTTTTGCAAAGAGAAATAATTTTTCTGATTTTTTTTTGAAATATGGTCGAGACCAACAAGAGTTATACAAATTTGGAATACAACTCCAATCGGTCAGTTGTTTCCAATGAAAACTGTTTGTTAAGTTCCGACCCTTGCAAAGAAGTTTCCTGACGAAACTTATGTTTTGCAAAGAAAAAAAAAATTTCTGAATTTTTTTTGAAATCTGGTCGAGACCAATAAGAGTTATACAAATTTAAAATACAACTTCCATCGGCCAGATGTTACCCCAGAAAATAGCTATCACTTTTCAACCCTTGCAAAGAAGTTCACAGCCGAAACTTTTGTTTTGCAAGGACAAATAATTTTTCTATTTTTTTTTAGGAAAACTTGTCGAGACCGTTAGGAGTAATACAAATTTGGAATACAACTCCAATCGGTCAGATGTTGCCCCAGAAAACTGTTTGTCATTTTTCGACCCTTGCAAAGATGTTTCCAGACTAAACTTTTGTTTTGCAAAGAGAAATAATTTTTCTAATTTTTTTTTGAAATATGGTCGAGACCAACAAGAGTTATACAAAATTGGAATACAACTCCAATCGGTCAGTTGTTGCCAAAGAAAACTGTTTGTTATGTTCCGACCCTTGCAAAGAAGTTTCCTGACGAAACTTTTGTTTTGCAAAGAGTAAAAAAATTTCAGATTTTTTTTTGAAATCTGGTCGAGACCAATAAGAGTTATACAAATTTAAAATACAACTTCCATCGGCCAGATGTTACCCCAGAAAACGGCTATCACTTTTCAACCCTTGCAAAGAAGTTCACAGCAGAAACTTTTGTTTTGCAAGGACAATTAATTTTTCTGTTTTTTTTTTATGAAACCTTGTCGAGACCGTTAGGAGTAATACAAATTTGGAATACAACTCCAATCGGTCAGATGTTGCCCCAGAAAACTGTTTGTCATTTTTCGACCCTTGCAAAGATGTTTCCAGACTAAACTTTTGTTTTGCAAAGAGAAATAATTTTTCTAATTTTTTTTTTGAAATATGGTTGAGACCAACAAGAGTTATACAAATTTGGAATACAACTCCAATCGGTCAGTTGTTGCCAAAGAAAACTGTTTGTTATGTTCCGACCCTCGCAAAGAAGTTTCCTGACGAAACTTTTGTTTTGCAAAGAGAAAAAAAATTCTGATTTTTTTTTGAAATCTGGTCGAGACCAATAAGAGTTATACAAATTTAAAATACAACCTCCAGCGGCCAGATGTTACCCCAGAAAACGGCTATCACTTTTCGACCCTTGCAAAGAAGTTCACAGCAGAAACTTTTGTTTTGGTAAGGACAAATTTAATTTTTTCTATTTTTTTATAAATCTTGTCGAGACCGTTAGAGTAATACAAATTTGAATACAACTCCAATCGGTCAGATGCCCCCAGAAAACTGTTTGTCATTTCGACCCTTGCAAAGATGTGTTTCCAGACTAAACTTTTGTTTTGGTAAAGAGAAATAATTTTCTAATTTTTTTGAAATATGGTCGAGACCAACAAGAGTTATACAAATTTGGAATAAAACTCCAATCGGTCACTTGTTGCCAACGAAAACTGTTCGTTAATTTCCGACCCTTGCAAAGTAGTTTCCTGACGAAACTTATGTTTTGCAAAGAAAGAAAAAATTTCAGATTTTTTTTTGAAATCTGGTCGAGACCAATAAGAGTTATAAGAATTTAAAATACAACTTCCATCGTCCAGATTTTACCCCAGAAAATGGCTATCACTTTTCAACCCTTACAAAGAAGTTCACAGCTGAAACTTTTGTTTTGCAAGGACAATTAATTTTTCTGTTTTTTTTTATGAAATCTTGTCGAGACCGTTAGGACTAACACAAATTTGGAAAACAACTCCAATCGGTCAGATGTGGCCCCAGAAAACTGTTTGTCATGTTTTGACCCTTGCAAAGATGTTTCAAGAATAAACTTTTGTTTTGCAAAGAGAAATAATTTTTCTGATTTTTTTGTGAAATATGGTCGAGACCAACAAGAGTTATACAAATTTGGAATACAACTCCAATCGGCCAGTTGTTGCCAAAGAAAACTGTTCGTTAAGTTCCGACCCTTGCAAAGTAGTTTCCTGACGAAACTTATGTTTTGCAAAGAAAAAAAAATTTTCAGATTTTTTTTTGAAATCTGGTCGAGACCAATAAGAGTGATACAAATTTAAAATACAACTTCCATCGGCCAGATGTTACCCCAGAAAATAGCTATCACTTTTCAACCCTTGCAAAGAAGTTCACAGCAGAAACTTTTGTTTTGCAAGGACAAATAATTTTTCTATTTTTTTTTATGAAATCTTGTCGAGACCGTTAGGAGTAATACAAATTTGGAATACAACTCCAATCGGTCAGATGTTGCCCCAGAAAACTGTTTGTCATTTTTCGACCCTTGCAAAGATGTTTCCAGACTAAACTTTTGCTTTGCAAAGAGAAATAATTTTTCTAATTTTTTTTTTGAAATATGGTCGAGACCAACAAGAGTTATACAAATTTGGAATACAACTCCAATCGGTCAGTTGTTGCCAAAGAAAACTGTTTGCTATGTTCCTACCCTTGCAAAGAAGTTTCCTGAAGAAACTTTTGTTTTGCAAATAGAAATAATTTTTCTGATTTTTTTTTGAAATCTGGTCGAGACTAATAAGAGTTATACAAATTTTAAATAGAACTTCCATCGGCCAGATGTTACCCCAGAAAACGGCTATCACTTTTCGACCTTTGCAAAGAAGTTCACAGCAGAAACTTTTGTTTTGCAAGGACAATTAATTTTTCTGTTTTTTTTATGAAACCTTGTCGAGACCGTTAGGAGTAATACAAATTTGGAATACAACTCCAATCAGTCAGATGTTGCCCCACAAAACTGTTTGTCATCTTACGACCCTTGCAAATATGTTTCCAGAATTAACTTTTGTTTTGCAAAGAGAAATAATTTTTCTGATTTTTTTTTGAAATATGGTCGAGACCAACAAGAGTTATACAAATTTGGAATACAACTCCAATCGGTCAGTTGTTACCAAAGAAAACTGTTCGTTAAGTTCCGACCCTTGCAAAGAAGTTTCCTGACAAAACTTTTGTTTTGCAAAGAGAAAAAATTTTTCTGATTTTTTTTTGAAATCTGGTCGAGACCAATAAGAGTTATACAAATTTAAAATACAACGTCCATCGGCCAGATGTTACCCCAGAAAACGGCGATCACTTTTCGACCCTTGCAAAGAAGTTCACAGCAGAAACTTTTGTTTTGCAAGGACAATTAATTTGTCTGTTTTTTTTTTATGAAACCTTGTCGAGACCGTTAGGAGTAATACAAATTTGGAATACAACTCCAATCAGTCCGATGTTGCCCCAGAAAACTGTTTGTCATGTTCCGACCCTTGCAAAGAAGTTTCCTGACGAAACTTTTGTTTTGCAAAGACAAATAATTTTTCGACGCATATCGAGGACTAACATAAGAGTTATACAAAATTGGAATACAACTCCAATCGGTCAGTTGTTGCCAAAGAAAACTGTTTGTTATGTTCCGACCCTTGCAAAGAAGTTTCCTGAGGAAACTTTTGTTTTGCGAAGAGAAATAATTTTTCTGAATTTTCTTTGAAATCTGGTCGCGACAAATAAGAGCTATACAACTTCCATCGGCCAGATGTTACCACAGAAAATGGCTGTCACTTTTCGACCCTTGCAAAGAAGTTCACAGCAGAAACTTTTGTTTTGCAAGGACAATTAATTTTTCTGTTTTTTTTAATGAAATCTTGTCGAGACCGTTAGGGTAATACAAATTTGGAATACAACTCCAATCGGTCAGATGTTACCCCAGAAAACTGTTTGTCATGTTTCGACCCTTGCAGGGATGTTTCCAGAATAAACTTTTGTTTTGCAAAGAGAAATAATTTTTCAGATTTTTTTTTTTAAATATGGTTGAGACCAACAAGAGTTATACAAAATTGGAATACAACTCCAATCGGTCAGTTGTTGCCAAAGAAAACTGTTTGTTATGTTCCGACCCTTGCAAAGAAGTTTCCTGACGAAACTTTTGTTTTGCAAAGACAAATAATTTTTTCTGATTTTTTTTTGAAATCTGGTCGAGACCAATAAGAGTTATACAAATTTAAAATACAACTTCCGTCGGCCATATGTTACCCCAGAAAATAGCTGCCACTTTTCGAGCCTTGCAAAGAAGTTCACAGCAGAAACTTTTGTTTCCTTGCAAGACAACAATTTTCGTTTTTTATGAAATCTTGTCGAGACCGTTAGGAGTAATACAAATTTAAAATACAACTCCATTCGGTCAGATGTTGCCCCAGAAAACTGTTTGTCATGTTTCGACCCTTGCAAAGATGTTTCCAGAATAAACTTTTGTTTTGCAAAGAGAAATAATTTTTCTGATTTTTTTTTTGAAATATGGTCGAGACCAAAAAGAGTTATACAAAATCGAAATACAAATCCAATCGGTCAGTTGTTGCCAAAGAAAACTGTTTGTTATGTTCCGACCCTTTCAAAGATGTTTCCTTACGAAACTTTTGTTTTGCAAAGAGAAAAAATTTTTTGAACTATCGAGAATTAATATTATGTACTCCATCGGCCGATGTTACCCCAGAAAACGGCCATATCTTTTCAAACCTCGTAAAGAAGTTCACAGCAGAACTTGCCTTTGTGGCGGACAATCTAATTTCTTTTTTTCTGTTTTTTTTTATGAAATCTTGTCGAGACCGTTAGGAGTAATACAAATTTGGAATATAACTCCAATCAGTCAGATGTTGCCCCACAAAACTGTTTGTCATGTTACGACCTTGCAAATATGTTTCCAGAATAAACTTTTGTTTTGCAAAGAGAAATAATTTTTCTGATTTTTTTTTGAAATATGGTCGAGACCAACAAGAGTTATACAAATTTGGAATACAACTCCAATCGGTCAGTTGTTGCCAAAGAAAACTGTTCGTTATGTTCCGACCCTTGCAAAGAAGTTTCCTGACGAAACTTTTGTTTTGCAAAGAGAAAAAAAATTTCAGACTTTTTTTTGAAATCTGGTCGAGACCAATAAGAGTTATACAAATTTAAAATACAACTTCCATCGGCCAGATGTTACCCCAGAAAATGGCTTTCACCTTTCAACCCTTGCAAAGATGTTCACAGCAGAAACTTTTGTTTTGCAAGGACAATTAATTATTCTGTTTTTTTTTTATGAAATCTTTTCGAGACCGTTAGGAGTAATACAAATTTGGAATACAACTCCAATCGGTCAGATGTTGCCCCAGAAAACTGTTTGTCATTTTTCGACCCTTGCAAAGATGTTTCCAGACTAAACTTTTGCTTTGCAAAGAGAAATAATTTTTCTAATTTTTTTTTTGAAATATGGTCGAGACCAACAAGAGTTATACAAATTTGGAATACAACTCCAATCGGTCAGTTGTTGCCAAAGAAAACTGTTCGTTAAGTTCCATCTCTTTTTAAAAGTAGTTTCCTTGACGAAACTTATGTTTGCAAAGAAAAAAAAATTTCAGATTTTTTTGAAATCTGGTCGAGACTAATAAGAGTTATACAAATTTAAAATACACTTCCATCGGCCAGATGTTACCCCAGAAAACGGATATCACTTTTTGACCCTTGCAAAGAAGTTCACAGGAGAAACTTTTGTTTTGCAAGGACACTAAAATTTTCTGTTTTTTTTTATGAAATCTTGTCGAAACCGTTAGGAGTAATACAAATTTGGAATACAACTCCAATCGGTCAGATGTTGCCCCAGAAAACTGTTTGTCATGTTACGACCCTTGCAAAGATGTTTCCAGAATAAACTTTTGTTTTGCAAAGAGAAATAATTTTTATGATTTTTTTTTTGAAATATGGTCGAGACGAACAAGAGTTATACAAAATCGGAATAAAACTCCAATCGGTCAGTTGTTGCCAAAGAAAACTGTTTGTTATGTTCCGACCCTTGCAAAGAAGTTTCCTGACGAAACTTTTGTTTTGCAAAGAAAAAAAAATTTCAGATTTTTTTTGAAATCTGGTCGAGACCAATAAGAGTTATACAAATTTAAAATACAACTTCCATCGGCCAGATGTTACCCCAGAAAATAGCTATCACTTTTCAACCATTGCAAAGAAGTTCACAGCAGAAACTTTTGTTTTGCAAGGACAAATAATTTTTCTGTTTTTTTATGAAATCTTGTCGAGACCGTTAGGAGTAATACAAATTTGGAATACAACTCCAATCGGTCGGATGTTGCCCCAGAAAACTGTTTGTCATTTTTCGACCCTTGCAAAGATGTTTCCAGACTAAACTTTCGTTTTGCAAAGAGAAATAATTTTTCTAATTTTTTTTTTGCAATATGGTCGAGACCAACAAGAGTTATACAAATTTGGAATACAACTCCAATCGGCCAGTTGTTGCCAAAGAAAACTGTTCGTTAAGTTCCGACCCCTGCAAAGTAGTTTCCTGACGAAACTTATGTTTTGCAAAGAAAAAAAAAATTTCAGATTTTTTTTTGAAATCTGGTCGAGACCAATAAGAGTTATACAAATTTAAAATACAACTTCCATCGGCCAGATGTTACCACAGAAAACGGCCATCACTTTTTAACCCTTGCAAAGAAGTTCACAGTAGAAACTTTTGTTTTGCAAGGACAATTAATTTTTCTGTTTTTTTTTATGAAATCTTGTCGAGACCGTTAGGAGTAATACAAATTTGGAATACAACTCCAATCGGTCAGATGTTGCCCCAGAAAACTGTTTGTCATTTTTCGACCCTTGCAAAGATGTTTCCAGCCTAAACTTTTGTTTTGCAAAGAGAAATAATTTTTCTAATTTTTTTTTTGAAATATGGTCGAGACCAACAAGAGTTATACAAATTTGGAATACAACTCCAATCGGTCAGTTGTTGCCAAAGAAAACTGTTCGTTAAGTTCCGACCCTTGCAAAGTAGTTTCCTGACGAAACTTTTGTTTTGCAAAGAGAAAAAAAATTTCAGATTTTTTTTTGAAATCTGGTCGAGACCAATAAGAGTTATACAAATTTAAAATACAACTTCCATCGGCCAGATGTTACCCCAGAAAATGGCTATCACTTTTCGACCCTTGCAAAGAAGTTCACAGCAGAAACTTTGTTTTGCAAGGACAATTAATTTTTCTGTTTTTTTTTTATGAAATCTTGTCGAGACCGTTAGGAGCAATACAAATTTGGAATAAAACTTCAATCGGTCAGATGTTGCCCCAGAAAACTGTTTGTCATGTTTCGACCCTTGCAAAGGTGTTTCCAGAATAAACTTTTGTTTTGCTAAGAGAAATAATTTTTCTGATTTTTTGAAATATGGTCGAGACCAACAAGAGTTATACAAATTTGGAATGCAACTCCAATCGGTCAGTTGTTGCCATTGAAAACTGTTCGTTAATTTCCGACCCTTGCAAAGTAGTTTCCTGACGAAACTTATGTTTTGCAAAGAAAAAAAAATTTTCAGATTTTTTTTTGAAATCTGGTCGAGACCAATAAGAGTTATACAAATTTAAAATACAACTTCCATCGGCCAGATGTTACCCCAGAAAATAACTATCACTTTTCAACCCTTGCAAAGAAGTTCACAGCAGAAACTTTTGTTTTGCAAGGACAAATAATTTTTCTGTTTTTTTTTATGAAATCTTGTCGAGACCGTTAGGAGTAATACAAATTTGGAATACAACTCCAATCAGTCAGATGTTGACCCAGAAAACTGTTTGTCATGTTTCGACCCTTGCAAAGATGTTTCCAGAATAAACTTTTTGTTTTGCAAAGAGAAATAATTTTTCAGATTTTTTTTTTGAAATATGGTCGAGACCAACAAGAGTTAGATAAATTTGGAATGCAACTCCAATCGGTCAGTTGTTGCCAAAGAAAACTGTTTGTTAATTTCCGACCATTGCAAAGTAGTTTCCTGACGAAACTTATGTTTTGCAAAGAAAAAAAAATTTTCAGATTTTTTTTTGAAATCTGGTCGAGACCAATAAGAGTTATACAAATTTAAAATACAACTTCCATCGGCCAGATGTTACCCCAGAAAATAGCTATCACTTTTCAACCCTTGCAAAGATGTTCACAGCAGAAACTTTTGTTTAGCAAGGACAATTAAGTATTTTGTTTTTTTTATGAAATCTTGTCGAGACCGTTAGAGTACTACAAATTTGGAATACACCTAACTGGTCAGGATGTCTCTGCGAAAACCGTTTGTCATGTTTCGACCCTTGCAAAGATGTTTCCAGAATAAACTTCTTTGTTTTGCAAAGAGAAATAATTTTTCAGATTTTTTGAAATATGGTCGAGGACCAACAAGAGTTATAGCTTTCAAATTTGAATGCAACCCAATCGGCCTGCTGTTGCCATTGAAAACTGTTCTACTCGACCCTTGCAAAGTAGTTTCCGACGAAACTTATGTTTGCAAAGAAAAAATTTTCAGATTTTTTAAATCTGGTCAAGACCAATAAGAGTTATACAAATTTAAAATAAAACTTCCAGCAGCCAGTTGTTACCACAGAAAACGGCTATCACTTTTCGACCCTTGCAAAGAAGTTCAAAGCAGAAACTTTTGTTTTGAAAGGACAATTAATTTTCCTGTTTTTTTTTTTATGAAATCTTGTCGAGACTGTTAGGATTAATACAAATTTGGAATACAACTCCAATCGGTCAGATGTTGCCCCAGAAAACTGTTTGTCATGTTTCGACCCTTGCAAAGATGTTTCCAGAATAAACTTTTGTTTTGCAAAGAGAAACAATTTTTCTGATTTTTTTTTTTAAATATTGTCGAGACCAACAAGAGTTATACAAAATTGGAATACAACTCCAATCGGTCAGATGTTGCCCCAGAAAACTGTTTGTCATGTTTCGACCCTTGCAAAGAAGTTTCCTGACGAAACTTTTGTTTTGCAAAGAGAAAAATTTTCTGATTTTTATGAAATCTGGTCGAGACCAATAAGAGTTATATTAAATTTAAAATAAAACATCCATCGGCCAGATGTTACCCCAGAAAACGGCTATCACTTTTCGACCCTTGCAAAGAAGTTCACAGCAGAAACTTTTGTTTTGCAAGGACAATTAATTGTTCTGTTTTTTTTTATGAAATCTTGTCGAGACCGTTAGGAGTAATACAAATTTGGAATACAACTCCAATCAGTCAGATGTTGCCTCAGAAAACTGTTTGTCATGTTACGACCCTTGCAAAGATGTTTCCAGAATAAACTTTTGTTTTGCAAAGAGAAATAATTTTTCTGATTTTTTTTTTGAAATATGGTCGAGACCAACAAGAGTTATACAAAATCGGAATACAACTCCAATCGGTCAGTTGTTGCCAAAGAAAACTGTTTGTTATGTTCCGACCCTTGCAAAGAAGTTTCCTGACGAAACTTTTGTTTTGCAAAGAAAAAAAAATTTCAGATTTTTTTTGAAATCTGGTCGAGACCAATAAGAGTTATACAAATTTAAAATACAACTTCCATCTGCCAGATGTTACCCCAGAAAATAGCTATCACTTTTCAACCCTTGCAAAGAAGTTCACAGCAGAAACTTTTGTTTTGCAAGGACAAATAATTTTTCTGTTTTTTTTATGAAATCTTGTCGAGACCGTTAGGAGTAATACAAATTTGGAATACAACTCCAATCAGTCAGATGTTGCCCCACAAAACTGTTTGTCATGTTACGACCCTTGCAAATATGTTTCCAGAATAAACTTTTGTTTTGCAAAGAGAAATAATTTTTCTGATTTTTTTTTGAAATATGGTCGAGACCAACAAGAGTTATACAAATTTGGAATACAACTCCAATCGCTCAGTTGTTGCCAAAGAAAACTGTTCGTTAAGTTCCGACCCTTGCAAAGTAGTGTCCTGACGAAACTTATGTTTTGCAAAGAAAAAAAAAATTTCAGATTTTTTTTTGAAATCTGGTCGAGACCAATAAGAGTTATACAAATTTAAAATACAACTTCCATCGACCAGATGTTACCCCAGATAACGGCTATCACTTTTCGACCCTTGCAAAGAAGTTCACAGCAGAAACTTTTGTTTTGCAAGGACAATTAATTTTTCTGTTTTTTTTTATGAAATCTTGTCGAGACCGTTAGGAGTAATACAAATTTGGAATACAACTCCAATCGGTCAGATGTTGCCCCAGAAAACTGTTTGTCATTTTTCGACCCTTGCAAAGATGTTTCCAAGAATAAACTTTTGTTTGCAAAGAAATAATTTTCTGATTTTTTGAAATATGTTCGAGACCAACAAAGGAGTTATACAAATTTGAATACTCCAATCGGTCAGTTGTTGCCAAAGAAAACTGTTTGTTATGTTCCGACCCTTGCAAAGAAGTTTCCTGACGAAACTTTTGTTTTGCAAAGAGAAAAAAAATTTCAGATTTTTTTTTGAAATCTGCTCGAGACCAATTAGAGTTATACAAATTTAAAATACAACTTCCATCGGCCAGATGTTACCCCAGAAAACGGCTATCACTTTTCGACCCTTGCAAAGAAGTTCACAGCAGAAACTTTTGTTTTGCAAGGACCATTAATTTTACTGTTTTTTTTTTATGAAATCTTGTCCAGACCGTTAGGAGTAATGCAAATTTGAAATACAACTCCAATCGGTCAGTTGTTGCCAAAGAAAACTGTTTGTTATGTTCCAACCCTTGCAAAGAAGTTTCCTGAGGAAACTTTTGTTTTGCGAAGAGAAATAATTTTTCTGATTTTTTTTTGAAATATGGTCGAGACCAACAAAGTTATACAAAATTGGAATACAACTCCAATCGGTCAGTTGTTGCCAAAGAAAACTGTTCGTTATGTTCCGACCCTTGCAAAGAAGTTTCCTGAAGAAACTTTTGTTTTGCAAAGAGAAAAAATTTTCTGATTTTTTTTTTTAAATCTGGTCGAGACCAATAAGAGTTATACAAATTTAAAATAAAACTTCCATCGGCCAGATGTTTCCACAGAAAACAGCTATCACTTTTCAACCTTTGCAAAGAAGTTCACAGCAGAAACTTTTGTTTTGCAAGGACAATTAATTTTTCTGTTATTTTTTATGAAACCTTGTCGAGACCGTTAGGAGTAATACAAATTTGGAATACAACCAATCCAGTGGTTCTTGAAACTGTTGTCATGTTACGACCCCTTGCAAAGATGTTCCAAGTTAAACTTTTGTTTTGCAAGAGAAATAATTTTTCTGATTTTTTTTTTGAAATAGTCCGAGACCACCAAGAGTTATAAAATCGAAATACAAGCCATCGGTCAGTTGTTTGCAAAGAAAACTGTTTGTTATGTTCCGACCCTTGCAAAGAAGTTTCCTGACGAAACTTTTGTTTTGCAAAGAGAAAAAAAATTTCAGATTTTTTTTTTAATCTGGTCGAGACCAATAAGAGTTATACAAATTTAAAATACAACTTCCATCGGCCAGATGTTACCCCAGAAAACGGCTATCACTTTTCAACCCTTGCAAAGAAGTTCACAGCAGAAACTTTTGTTTTGCAAGGACAATTAATTTTTCTGTGTTTTTTATGAAATCTTGTCGAGACCGTAAGGAGTAATACAAATTTTGAATACAAATCCAATCGGTCAGATGTTGCCCCAGAAAACTGTTTGTCATGATACGACCCTTGCAATGATGTTTCCAGAATAAACTTTTGTTTTGCAAAGAGAAATAATTTTTCTGGTTTTTTTTTTGAAATATGGTCGAGACCAACAAGAGTTATACAAATTTGGAGATACAACTCAATCAGTGTTGCCAAAGAAAACTGTTCGTTCAAGTTCCGACCATACCAATGAGTTTCCCTGATGAAACTTATGATTTGCAAAGAAAAAATTTCAGATTTTTTGAAATCTGGTCGAGACCAATAAGAGTTATACAAATTTTAAATACAACTTCCATCGGCCAGATGTTACCCCAGAAAACGGCTATCACTTTTCGACCCTTGCAAAGAAGTTCACAGCAGAAACTTTTGTTTTGCAAGGACAATTAATTTTTTTTTTTTTTTATGAAATCTTGTCGAGACCGTTAGGAGTAATACAAATTTGGAATACAACTTCAATCGGTCAGATGTTGCCCCAGAAAACTGTTTGTCATGTTTCGACCCTTGCAAAGATGTTTCCAGAATAAACTTTTGTTTGCAAAGAGAAATAATTTTTCTGATTTTTTTGAAATATGTTCCGGACCAACAAAGGTTGCCTAAATTTGGAATACCTGTCCAATCGACCCAGTTGTTGCCAAAGAAAACTGTTCGGTCAGTTCCGACCCTTGCAAAGTGGTTTCATGGCAGAACTTATGAGTTTGCAAAGAGAAAAAAAAAATTTCAGATTTTTTTTTGAAATCTGGTCGAGACCAATAAGAGTTATACAAATTTAAAATACAACTTCCATCGGTCAGATGTTACCCCAGAAAACAGCTATCACTTTTCAACCCTTGCAAAGAAGTTCACAGCAGAAACTTTTGTTTTGCAAGGACAATTAATTTTTCTGTTTTTTTTAATGAAATCTTGTCGAGACCGTTAGGGTAATACAAATTTGGAATACAACTCCAATCGGTCAGATGTTGCCCCAGAAAACTTTTTGTCATGTTTCGACCCTTGCAAAGATGTTTCCAGAATAAAATTTTGTTTTGCAAAGAGAAATAATTTTTCTGATTTTTTTTTTGAAATATGGTCGAGACCAACAAGAGTTATACAAATTTGGAATACAACTCCAATCGGCCAGTTGTTGCCAAAGAAAACTGTTCGTTAAGTTCCGACCCTTGCAAAGTAGTGTCCTGACGAAACTTATGTTTTGCAAAGAAAAAAAAAATTTCAGATTTTTTTTTGAAATCTGGTCGAGACCAATAAGAGTTATACAAATTTAAAATACAACTTCCATCGGCCAGATGTTACCCCAGAAAACGGCTATCACTTTTCGACCCTTGCAAAGAAGTTCATAGCAGAAACTTTTGGTTTGCAAGGACAATTAATTTTTCTGTTTTTTTTTTATGAAATCTTGTCGAGACCGTTAGGAGTAATACAAATTTTTAATACAACTCCAATCGGTCAGATGTTGCCCCAGAAAACTGTTTGTCATTTTTCGACCCTTGCAAAGATGTTTCCAGACTAAACTTTTGTTTTGCAAAGAGAAATAATTTTTCTAATTTTTTTTTTGAAATATGGTCGAGACCAACAAGAGTTATACAAAATTGAAATACAACTCCAATCTATCAGTTGTTGCCAAAGAAAACTGTTTGTTATGTTCCGACCCTTGCAAATAAGTTTCATGACGAAACTTTTGTTTTGCAAAGAAAAAAAATTTTTCTGATTTTTTTTTGAAATCTGGTCGAGACCAATAAGAGTTACCGATTAAAATACAACTTCCATCGGCCAGATGTTACCCAAAATAGCTAACTTTTCAACCCTTGCAAAGTTCACAGCAGAAACTTTTGTTTGCAAAGGACAAATTAATTTTCATGTTTTTTTTTGCTGAGAACCTGTCGAGACCATTAGAATACAAATTTAGATAAACTCAATCAGTCCGATGTTGCCCCAGAAAACTGTTTGTCATGTTCCGACCCTTGCAAAGATGTTTCCAGAATAAACTTTTGTTTTGCAAAGAGAAATAATTTTTCTGATTTTTTTTTGAAATATGGTCGAGACCAACAAGAGTTATACAAAATTGGAATACAAATCCAATCGGTCAGTTGTTGCCACAGAAAACTGTTTGTTATGTTCCGACCCTTGCAAAGAAGTTTTCTGACGAAACTTTTGTTTTGCAAAGAGAAATAATTTTTCTGATTTTTTTTTGAAATCTGGTCGAGACCAATAAGAGTTATACAAATTAAAAATACAACTTCCATCGGCTAGATGTTACCCCAGAAAACGGCTATCACTTTTTGACCCTTGCAAAGAAGTTCACAGGAGAAACTTTTGTTTTGCAAGGACAATTAATTTTATCTGTTTTTTTTTATGAAATCTTGTCGAGACCGTTAGGAGTAATACAAATTTGGAATACAACTCAAATCGGTCAATTGTGGCCAAAGAAAACTGTTTGCTATGTTCCGACCCTTGCAAAGATGTTTCCAGAATAAACTTTTTGTTTTACCAAAAATATTTTAGATTTTTTGAAATGGTCGGACAACAAAGTTATACAAATTTGGAATACAACTCCAATCGGTCAGTTGTTGCCAAAGAAAACTGTTCGTTAAGTTCCGACCTTTGCAAAAAAGTTTCCTGACGAAACTTATGTTTTGCAAAGAAAAAAAAATTTTCAGATTTTTTTTTGAGATCTGGTCGAGACCAATAAGAGTTATACAAATTTAAAATACAACTTCCATCGGCCAGATGTTACCCCAGAAAATAGCTATCACTTTTCAACCCTTGCAAAGAAGTTCACAGCAGAAACTTTTGTTTTGCAAGGACAAATAATTTTTCTATTTTTTTTTATGAAATCTTGTCGAGACCGTTAGGAGTAATACAAATTTGGAATACAACTCCAATCGGTCAGATGTTGCCCCAGAAAACTGTTTGTCATATTTCGACCCTTGCAAAGATGTTTCCAGAATAAACTTTTGTTTTGCAAAGAGAAATAATTTTTCTGATTTTTTTTTTGAAATATGGTCGAGACCACCAAGAGTTATACAAAATCGAAATACAACTCCAATCGGTCAGTTGTTGCCAAAGAAAACTGTTTGTTATGTTCCGACCCTTGCAAAGAAGTTTCCTGACGAAACTTTTGGTTTGCAAAGAGAAAAAAAATTTCAGATTTTTTTTTTTAATCTGGTCGAGACCAATAAGAGTTATACAAATTTAAAATACAACTTCCATGGGCCAGATGTTACCCCAGAAAATAGCTATCACTTTTCAACCCTTGCAAAGAAGTTCACAGCAGAAACTTTTGTTTTGCAAGGACAAATAATTTTTCTGTTTTTTTTTTATGAAATCTTGTCGAGACCGTTAGGAGTAATACAAATTTGGAATACAACTCCAATCAGTCAGATGTTGCACCAGAAAACTGTTTGTCATGTTACGACCCTTGCAAAGATGTTTCCAGAATAAACTTTTGTTTTGCAAAGAGAAATAATTTTTCTGATTTTTTTTTTGAAATATGGTCGAGACCAACAAGAGTTATACAAAATCGGAATACAACTCCAATCGGTCAGTTGTTGCCAAAGAAAACTGTGTGTTATGTTCCGACCCTTGCAAAGAAGTTTCCTGACGAAACTTTTGTTTTGCAAAGAGAAAAAAAATTTCAGATTTTTTTTGAAATCTGGTCGAGACCAATAAGAGTTATACAAATTTAAAATACAACTTCCATCGGCCAGATGTTACCCCAGAAAATGGCTATCACTTTTCGACCCTTGCAAAGAAGTTCACAGCAGAAACTTTTGTTTTGCAAGGACAATTAATTTTTCTGTTTTTTTATGAAATCTTGTCGAGACCGTTAGGAGTAATACAAATTTGGAATACAAATCCAATCGGTCAGATGTTGCCTCAGAAAACTGTTTCTCATGTTTAGACCCTTGCAAATATGTTTCCAGAATAAACTTTGGTTTTGCAAAGAGAAATATTTTTCTGATTTTTTTTTGAAATATGTTCGAGACCAACAAGAGTTATACAAATTTGGAATACAACTCCAATCGGCCAGTTGTTGCCAAAGAAAACTGTTCGTTAAGTTCCGACCCTTGCAAAGTAGTTTCCTGACGAAACTTATGATTTGCAAAGAGAAAAAAAATTTCAGATTTTTTTTTGAAATCTGGTCGAGACCAATAAGAGTTATACAAATTTAAAATACAACTTCCATCGGCCAGATGTTACCCCAGAAAACGGCTATCATTTTTCAACCCTTGCAAAGAAGTTCACAGCAGAAACTTTTGTTTTGCAAGGACAATTAATTTTTCTGGTTTTTTTTTATGAAATCTTGTCG